>CM039679.1:49548520-49826020 GCA_022537955.1 Schmidtea mediterranea | reverse complement strand
TCAGCCTGTCCTAAACCGAGGACTGCGAATGGAAAATTAAAAATGTTCTAGCAACTTTTAACATTTTTAAAAGATTAACTAGAAACATTATTTTACAAATTCTGCTCCATATTCTAGTAAAGCGGTCAAAATAGATCTAATAAGTTAACCTAGTTCTAATCTCTACAGAAAGCCATAATTTACAGGAAATGATCAATGTATATATATAAACTACCTGAAGATGATAATTATGCTATCGAAATATATCGAACGAAAAGTTTTTATTGGCTTTATCTTTTAATATAAAATTTGACAAATTTATTTAATAATTTATATATATATATAAATATATATATATACATATATATATATTTAATTTTTTGATAAAATGTATTGAGAATTTAAAAGCAGAAGTTGTTTTAAGTAATAATGGTTTGTTCTAAATAATTTAAAGTTCAAGACCAAGTACTTGACGATGACTGTTAATTAGTCGAAATATATTGTAGCTAAATATATATTAGTTCTGATCTCTAAGGAAAGCTATCACTTACATGAAACGATAAATGTATATATATATATATATATATATATATATAAAAATATATATATATATGTTTTTTTAAAAACATTTTTTGATAAAATGTTAAGAGAATGTAAAATCAGAAATTTATTTAAGAAATAATGGTTTGTTCTAAATAGTTTTACGTTCAAGACGAAGTACTTGACGATGTCTGTTAATTAGTCGAAATATATTGTAGCTAAATATATATTTTGGATTGGTGTTCTCTTGAATTTAGTTCTTTTGCCACTTTTTGTGATTATGTTTTATCAGTGAATTAGAGAGGTAGACGTTCAATGAATGAAAAACTGTCAATGAATGAATAAGTTTTGTTTTATTTAATTAGCGAGGTTGGTTTTTGGGATTATATTTTGCATTATCGGATTGTCATCGTGTTTATTGATAAATTTCTAGTCTTAGTTAGATGGTATTCAGATTTATGTTATGAATATTTATGTCATGGTTTTAATGCCACATAGATTGGAATGACTATCCTTACATAACTAATATAATTAGCATAACGATCGTTTCCGTAATGCTATTGTTTCAAAGAGAAGGTTATAAGATAGCAATTTGCACTTAAAAATTGAAATCAGTGAATTAAGAGATAACAATAGCAACTTACAAGATGAAACCAATGAATTAAGATTTGAATTTGAAAATTCAATATGTAAAGTTGCTAATGATTCTAGTGATGAAAGCGAAAACAATTTACTAAACAGTAAAATGTTATTTTATAGAATATATAGTTGGCGGTAATTAGTAAGTCATCGCTTTTGTTTGTTTATTATTTTCTCAAGAATAAGTCTTCTGAAAACGCCAGAATAGACGGATAAACAGTCGAAATATAAGGTAAAATTTTCTTTTATAGAATATACTATAGGCTTTTATTAATAAATAATTGCCTTTATTCTCTGAATATTTAGTCAAGAATTATTCTTCTTCCGGAGCCTGATGATTCATTGTTTGAAAATTTGTTTTAATATTAAACAATATTGAATTGTTAATACATTTTTAGAATATGAGTTCACTTAATGAAAATGTTTTTCAGGATAATTTAAAAAATGTTCTAGCAACTTTTGACATATATAATGTTTATCTACACAAGGAATGTTACAAAAACTGCTCCATTATCTACAAAAGCAATTAATATAAAATTTAGTAAATTTACCTTGTTCTGATCTCTAATTAAACCAATCATCTACAGGAAAAGATCAATGTGTATATATATATATATATAGTGGGAAATGACTCAAAATAGCCAATGAAGATATCAGTACATGCATATGACCTAGTTCTGAGAATTATGATGTACAAAAAACGTTGTCAAACTCATGGGCTACATGCGGCTCTCAACAATGTTTGTGCGGCCCAGCTAACAAATGTAATGATTATTAAAATTTTGTTTAAAAACTAAAATTCAAAAGAAATGCTCAATATACTTTAAGAAAATTAATTTTTTCTATATACATACCTAAACACACATTTATATATATATAATTATTGTAAAATTTTTAACATTCATTCATAGGAACAATAAAAACAAAAATACAAGCTGCTGTATATATTCTTATATACTTCAATATATCTTTTAAATATGGTAATTTGTTGTGCGGCCCTTCGCAAGTGTTGGGCCAGAACACAAACGGCCTTGAGAATTGTTTAAATGAATCGGTAATACACACGCAAATACAACATGCAGATTTAAAATCAGACCCATAAAACACCAACTAACCATGCTAAAATACGAGAAAGAAAAACAATCAAATATAAAATCGTAAAACACAAAAAGAAATTAAAATAATAACAAAGTGCAACAAGATCCGCACGAAATAAACATAACATGAGAACATCAAATTTGACCGAAATTTGACAATTTATCAAAAAAATGCGAAAATCCATGAAAATGGAACAAAAAATAAATAATTTGAATTGGAAGCAATTCAATTTAAAAGTTAAAAAGAAAATTGTCAAATTAAATTATAAAAATTATAAAATTAAGAATGGAATATACTAGGAAACCTAAGGTCAAATTTTATTTTATTAAATCAAATTTAACACGCAAATTTATGGTTGTACAATAGGTATATATACCGATTCATTTTCACATAACTTTAATCAGTTTTAACCTAGAATCAGCTTTACTCTGTATAATTACTAGTAGATTACCAGAATTTTTAAAGGTAAGTGGAGGAATGCTCGAAAACTCTCTCCACGTCGTGTCCTCGCAACCTCGTATGAGCTCTGCTCGGGCATCGACGTGGGGAGAGTTATGTTGTTATTATGTTAAACGAAGTTATTGTGGTAAATTATATTTCAATAAAAATATTTAATAAGAAACAAAACTTTTTCTTTGTCGAAATTTTTCCGGCCCACAGCCGACACGTCATGCAAGATATCAACTTATCACATCCTATCGAGTTGTGTAAGTGCGGTGTAAGTCCGCCAATAATTCGTGCCCGTGAAGGCTACGGCGTGAGAACGCAGTAGCTGGAACGTAAATTATTAATCCGTATAGGGAAATGGGTTGAGGGAGAAATAGTCTTTTGGCTGTTTCGCCCTCACTCAACTCCCGTAAACTCGACCTTAAATCACGACACCAAACGGCTTAAACTTAAAACATTGAGTAGTCCAGTGGGCACTCATAATATTGTAATATTAACACAGATTTTCCTAAGATCAATTAAAGGAAAGGGTGCTGGGTAGTCAACGCAAATTAAATACCGTTGCTATGATCTCTAACTTATTCATTATAACTAACTAAACTAACTCCAAGGCGAATATTACTAAACGATAACTAACCAAAAGTTAAGGGCTAAAAGTATTCTAGGTGAGGAAAATTCTAACCAATAATTAACCGAAATTTAAATTTTAACCCGAGAAATCAAATAGACGATATTTTTCTCTTAAGATTCGTACAACATGTTGAATCCCTAAGCCCTAACATTTAATGTTGTTGTACGTAGTCATATCAAAAAGGTTATTATTAAAATATTCCGGCATTCTTTCAAAACTCATTAAGAAATCACCTAACAGAATTGCTGTAAATGCCCCGTAAATAATAATTTGTAATTTAGTAATTTCACCCATAACTGAATAAACTAGTAAAGAACGCTAAAGTAGACCCGCTCAAACAGACATTCTCCCGGTAAAAATTGACTATTAAACCCCAAATATTTAAAAGGGAAAACCCAGTGACATTTAATAATTTCCGAACAGCCTAGGCGAAGAGAAACTTTGGACTAAATAGGTTGATAAATTGACAGGGATATGTACAAGTAATAATCAATTTATCCCTCCCAATAATAGAGTAATCGCATAAAATCTCTGAATAATAACAATGGATAAATATAATGATTACTTCCAAACTTAGTAACGAGGACAAAAAATCTAGAAAGTTTTGGTAAAAAACATGATAATCGAATATGTAATGAATAAAATAACAATTTGGGATATCATCAATAAATTTACAAAAATTTACAAAAATTGTACTGAATAAGTCCACTAATAGGCAGTAATTACAGGGGCGAATAAATTCTATTCCACCATTTGATGAAGTATACTCCACGACCACAGAAGCCGCTGTAGAGGAGGTTCATTGGCGACGATTGACATACGACGTACATTAAGATAAATGAGACGATGGAGATTGCCAAAATGTGTCGTCGAGGCGAGATGAAAAAATCTGAAGAGTAATTATTCAAATGAGAAACGATAACAAAAAGAAAAAAATTTTTTCATGTAACATCAAGCAATAAAAACAACTCCCCTTCAAGTAAAAATACTCATCCCCGAGACTAGAAGTTCCAGTGAACATTAATATTGATCAACAACTACCTAAATAAATTGCTAAAAATAGGGAAAAAACCGAGAAAATTACCTGAGATTGTAAGTTGAAAAAAAATCTAATTTAATGATAACGAAAATTAAATTAAGTAACTAATTTATGCCATTCAGTTGACATGGAAGTACATAATTTGCCGATTTTTGGGTGATATGGGTGCACACTGATTTGATTTTGGTGGAATGGTGTGGAAAGCGTAGGTAAAATTCGATTTTTAATTGGTGTACTTACTGCCAATTTTGATTTTCAGAAATAAGTATAAATACAACGGGTCAAATGAATAACGCCATTCACTCTTTCACTACCCAAATGAATTCTAATACTAATCAACGTAAAGAAATTAGTCAACTCGAGATCCAAGGAGACGATATAATTATGGAGTCAACAAGGAGCTCCAGAGATGGTAAGCCTCAGTTTTTTTTATTAATCAAACTAACCTGAATATGAGTCATAGTTACCCCGACGTGGAGAATCAACCCCAACGTCAATTGTTCCGGATTTCAGAATTCAAATGTTATGACTTCTATAAATAAATTTATATTAACCAAAGTTTCTTCCTTATGAAAGTTTTGTCGATCTAAGAAGGGGAACCTCCGTTAAGCCATAGGTTTTCCAAACCACTCAGCTTGAAGATGAAATGTTACTAGAGACGGCCACCCATTTGATAACGATGTCG
The DNA here is from genome assembly GCA_022537955.1 of Schmidtea mediterranea. NCBI lineage: Eukaryota > Metazoa > Platyhelminthes > Tricladida > Dugesiidae > Schmidtea > Schmidtea mediterranea. The sequence goes on along the minus strand of CM039679.1, from coordinate 49,820,962 downwards.
ATACTTATGATGTGCATGAACCCTCAGATTGAGGTAGATTAAACGAGGAAACATCGGCATCCCCTTGACTAGCTTGTGATGGAGTGACGATCCGAGAAATAATATGAGCAAACGAAAACGAATACAATTAAATGCCAAACCCTAACCTGCTGAATGGGGAGATATTTACCCTGTAAATGATGCTTCACTGTCCCAGGAAAGGTCAAATTCAGGTTACCTATCAATTAATAAAATTAAATGAACCGTATTATTCTAATATTACTTAGTAATTAACGAATTAATATTAGTAAAATTAAATGAGAGCATTATTGGTAACTTAACAGTAGGAAAAGTAAATTAAAACCATTAGTTTATTTTGTAATTAACTTAATATTAGAACAATTAAATAAAATCATCATTTTAACCTCACGTAGCAACCAATAACTCAACTATCATGAATTTAAACAAAATCTTCATGTTAATACCGAGTATTAGTTTAATAACGTAACGTTAATGAATCCAAATAAATTTATCTTTTTGATATCAAGTATCTGGTTAACTCAGGGTTAATGGAGCTAAATAAAAATTATCAGTTTAATGTTAAATATTAGTTTGATAACTTAATGTTGATAAAGTTAAATAAAGGCTATCAGTTACTATTATATGTTAATTAATCAAAATTTGGTAACTCAAGTGCTATTGTAACATTAATGGTACCCAACTCTTTAATTGGGAAACCCTAGACAAAATCTTTTTCCAATGCTGTAAATTGTATAGTACATTAAATTTGATAGTTCAAATAGAATTACCAGTGAAAACATATGAGGTAAAGGAAACGGACAAGGAAAAATCATTAGCGTCATCGGCTTAGAAAATTGCCGATCATAATAATTAAAATTAATTTTTCTTAAGGAAGTATGATATATAAGAAAACAAGTAATCTAGAGTTTGGGAAAAATAATAAGCTAAGTCTTGTAATTATTAAACGAATTATTAAATCTCGGATTTCCCCTCCATCACAGTTTGGTCGGACAAGTTGAAATCACCCTAGTACCATATTGCCGCCGAACACCCAGATGTTCCTATATTCGTTAACGAGAAGCCACTACAGAACTACCACTATTAGTATTTTCAATAGCTCTGGATAATAGCTCACCTTGAGAGATACACGCCCTTCATCCGTAACAATAATAATACTCATTACTCATTGCAACGAATGCCAGTAAAAAAGAGAATTAGGCGGAATAACCAACGACAATTAACCCAGGAGTTGTCTGACTTACTTTTATGATCGCGTCTGATAATTATGGGAGGAAATGATGTTGAAATCTGTTTTAGTTATTTTGGTTTAGACGATTCATGAATCGACTCATCCCGGATCACGGTGCGCTTCCCCGCACACGCGGCAAATCGGTGTCGACAGGCCCTGTGGGATGCGGGATTCACCGTATCCCAAGCCAAGGAGTCAAGGTTCGGACAACAACGACCATCGGGCGAGATCGAACTCCCGTTTGTCGCCATAAAACGGGAGCCCGGACGCAACCCAGCGCGAGAAATCCGGGGTCACGTTGAGTTCCTCCTCGCCCGTCTCGAGAAGCATCAGCGACAGACCGATGTTCAGGTGGAAAGTGCCAGACGGTACTTAGCCAACGTCAATGACGATATCGCAAAGGGAAGAATTCTCAGTACGAACTGATACGCTCCGTCATACAATACATCGTTCAACCTCGATGATCGCAGGTTGAACACGAATTCCAAGGCCATCAATGTAGTGGTCCCACTCAAGATCCTTCCCCGAAATATGAGGACGGAGAAAGAACAAATTGACGAACACTGTGAGCATCCGTATGCTCGAATAAATCCACGGCGAGACAACTACAAACGCCATTATGGACCATATTGTAATTAATGATCACATTAAATTAGCTTAGTTTGAGTTGAGTTTTTTATATTACCAATAAAATCATGTAAATAGAAACATCGATAAAATTCTACGACTTTAAGATTATATCGAATAATAAAATGTTGAAGTGTGCGATCTAATGATCGTTTTTTTGTTATAGACATGAAACCCAGCCAAATCATGCAGCGCGAATTGGATAACGCGCACAAGGTAAACAAGGAGTTACACAGACAGATCATACAACTAACCAGGGAAGTACAACAGACCAAGGCTACCTGGGTAGAACTGAAAAGGGTAAAAATTCTCTACCAGAAAATTACCACGGCACAGAAGGGTTGGGCCGACGAGAAACAAATGAACCAGAATCTAAGAACCCAGATAAAAGGCCTAGAAGCAGCAGTAGCGGCCGTTCAGGAAGGCGTAGCGGTGACGTACTCCCTTGTTTTTGATCCTGCCCAAATAGCCTACCGGGATGTGGTAGCTACTCCAAAGGCCGACCCAATACCAAACAGACGTCGTCCCGGAAGAAATGAGCGCGTCAAGCGTCGGACCGCTCTACACCACGAATAATGCATGTCACTAATCATTTTCAAATAAATGTTTTTCTCTCTTGAGTTGTCTCATAAATTAACGTTGGAGCGAAATTGTAAATCGATAATAAGAGTCAAAATTTATGTTATATGATGAGCAAGACCAAATAGGAAAGAAGGGCCGGAATGAATAAAGCGCACACAGGCCTTCTAACGGCAGTGTGTTGAACCCAGTTTGAGGTCGGGCCAGAGCAGTTCCTATGTGGCGCTCACGTTTGGAGATCTCAACACCAATGGTTGCATCACCGATGTTGCCTAGCGACGGGTAACCATTGGGGGCAAGGAAAACTTTACATCTGGGGTCAAGAGCATAAAAGCCATAAACCCCACACAAGTTTAATATTGTTAATACGGCCCAAGATATAGGTTGTGCTAGACAATCCTGGTGCAGTGATGGGTCCATAGGGCGATATTATCCCCTTAAATTATTTTTATTTGGTGTTTGTAGCCTTTTATTAAGAAGGCATGCAATGTCAAAAAAATGTTCATATATAATGCAGAAATATAATGTTGTAAATTATATTTTGATGTTATTTATAAATAACGCAATATTGTAGTCATTTGGGACTTATGTAATGCATCTGTTGCTTCGTCAAACATAATAATTTGATTCTGTAACGACTCAAAATTTGTTCACGTAGTTCTTCTCCACAGCCTTCAATTAATGCATTTTGTGTGGTTTTGCTAATGTTTTTGCTGACGCTCTAGCTGTTTTCAAATGATTTTCTAAGTAGACTGTTTAAAAGTGATATGAAATTTAATAAAATTATCTGATGCTTATTTTAAATCGGACTATTGGGATACCTATATATGATTTCATTACCTAAATCGCCCCCTTACTAAATGCTCTGGATCCGACACTGGCTTGATGGACAAGTTCCACTGATTGTAAAATATTAATCGTCCATACTTAAGCTTACCCATCGATCCTTTTATACAAGATCTAAAAAACCCTTTAAAAATCTATAAGCTAAATAGGTATTATAAAACTTATAAATCGGGATTCCAATAAAAATTGCACTTTTAATTAATTTTTAATCAATTAAGTTTTGAATTACATAATCAGTGAAATATTAAAACCAAATTGGATCATAAATGCGAAATTTCAAATGAAATAATTATTGATCGTTTACTGACCAATCAATCTCTCCAATCAAAATCAAGAGCCAATTAATTAAACATAAAATAAATTACAAATTTAAATTAACAATTTTTATTTCATTCAAAAAGCAATATAACAAATTTTATATTTACAATTTACGGATCAGATAAGCTCCATTTCGATATCATCAACATCCATGAATTCACTGTAAGGATTGTCTGCAATACATCTTTAAATTGATTAAGATATAACATAGTAAATAAAAATTTATTTTACTGGCTTGAGTTAATTTTTTTGCTTTGATTATCTAATTCTGTATCTTCTGATTGATCTGTACAAATTCCATTTACTGGCTTATAAAGCACAAGGGCTTTGTCGTTAAAATTTGATTGCCTTAAATACCATAATAATTATAGAAAAATGTAGAAAGGTAAATACAGTTTCTTAAGAAAATCTAATGGATTTTTTTTTATATATTTAAGTAGTTCTGGTGCCAGTATTATTTCATCTGGACTACATTGAAATACATCAATAATAAATATTATTGAAAAATACCATTACTATGATATTTGAGTTTGAGAAGAAATCACTTCAATATTTTCATCAATTTTATCGTCACTGATTTCTTCTATTAAAACACCATTGGTTTTTGGCTGCCGAGGGAAAGGAACAAAATTAATTCTATCACATAAATCTTGGATCATTTCTACGTCCTGAGTATCTTCCATGCACTTTCTTCTTTTTGGCTCATAAATATCATTTACGGGTATTTTTCTTTTACGTTTTAATGTTTTTGAATCACTAAAATAGTTATTGGTAATAATTTGTTGTAAATACGATGACTTCATCAGAAATTTGTTAATTAGAATTTATGACCTAGAGAAATTATTTAAACAAAAATTGGAATGGTTTTCTAGAAATGTTTTAGAAGGGAATATATTTTCATAAATCTTAAAATGAATTTAATTTCTATATATAATTGGAAGAAATGTTTTAAAACATTAATGTTAACATCAAAAATTTGGTTTGTGCTTGGCATATCAGAGAAACATATTATGTAGATAAAATAACATCTAAATACTGTAAAGATATTTCATTATACCTTCCCACTTAGTCTCGCTAATTGGCTGTAAACTTAGTTTAAATATATCAGTTTTTAAAATTTTCCATTTGTAAAGTGATGCAAGAAGAAATGCAATTTTTGGACAATTTAGAAAAAACCAACATTCTCAAATGTTATTTAAACTAACAGATTTAATGAATGAGATGGATGAGACATATTAGCTTTTGATAATAACATTATTTGTCTACAACTTTATTTTCTTTCATATTAAAAGCTATGGTTGATTTTGGGGTTTTCTTTCGGTTTTAGCTGATTTGCACTAGCTGTTTGAGCTTATGGTTATGTTGGGCACCTGATGGGTAAGAGATATAAGATTTTCGTGGCCACTTTCAAAGGATTCCCACCAGATGCGCGCCCAAGAAGTATAACCATTGGATACCCGTCAAAAATGACGTTGGAAATGTATTCCTATGGGCGGTTTCTAGTAAAAGGTGAGCCATATTGCCGTGCCTGCTAATACCCTAGAAAACCCTTGGGTTCACGAGCTACCATAGAAGGTATTCAAGCTCGATTTGATTACGGGTCTCTCTTTCGCTAATTTAATTGAAATAATATCGATCATTCAATCACTTTATTTTATCTTAAAAGTACTATTTATCGAATACTTTAAGTTATTGCAAAAAGAACATCGATTCAAAACCCAGAATATTTTATTATTTATATCACAAGATTATCTGGGATTATCAGAAGATTTGGGTCCAAATTTATTTAACTGACCCAGTAAACGAGCGGTCTTCAATCTGCGCCTTCTTTCTCTCTCCGCTTTGCTGGGTGACATTTTTTGTAATTCAGTTTTGGTTGTGGACCGTTACCGTTTTTTGTATTGATTGGAGTGGGGTTTGAGATGATATATGTGATACTTAGATTAATGCTCAAAACGTGCTAGAGTGGTTCCCGATTTCTGCCCTTATCGTCTCTTAACTTTAGTTGGTAATTTTCCTTCAATAATTTGTCTATTTCGGCTACCATCTCGGCGTGTTGGGCTTTTTATAACTCATTCGGTTGATTCAATCTCTTTGCGTGTTCTGGTCGAGTCCAGGTTTCCTCCATCCGACGACATCTTCGTATCATCGATTCAGCTCTCTGGCTCTGTTTTAGGGCCTTGATGTAGTAATGGGCTATATCTTGCCGGAATCTTTCTCTGTTTATCATTTTAATTTGATTGGGCAGCACTAAAATGATTTAGAAGCGGTCCTAATTCAAATCGATAATCGTATTTGGAACATTATGTGAAATGATAAGGAAAAGAATTATATATTTCAATTAGGAATTCTCATTAAAATTTTATCAGATTAAAAATAATATCCCTTGAACAGTATAAAAGTGGGCCCCTTTATTTAGTTTAATCAAACACCCGTTTAAAATTTTGGGAATTCACAACCCTCCCATTAAGATAAAACTCGTAATTGAAAGTATTATAACTTAAAACACAATTAAAATTAAATTTTGTTTTAATGTTGAGTGAGAAGGGTATTTTTCTTCTCTCTTTTTGACTTTTAAGACACCACTACTCGGATGATAGCAGAGAAGCTTTGCCATATCATGTGTTGATTATTGATTTAATATTTCTTTTTGTTTTTATGTAGGTCACTGTCAGTGATTATTTAGGATTTTCCCGATTCTTAAGATTTATCCTCTAATTCTGTTCAATTCTTATCAATGGCATAATCAGCAGGTTGGTAAATTTTATTTTATTATATGTAGATATTAGATAATTTATTAGGCTTCTCGTAGCGACTCTATCACTCGTCGTTCTCAATAGAATCAATTTCGCAATTTAACAAGAACAAGCAATTTAACAAGAATAGCCAAAAGACTACCCCTATACCTTCCAATTTCCCCTATAACGGATGATATTGACGTTCCAGCTCCAGCGTTCTCACGCCGGAGCCTTCATGGGCACGAACTATTGGCGATTATACACGCACTTACACAGTTCGGTTGGGGTGTGTAGATTTTGATTACTTTCGGTGCTGTGTCGACTGTGTGCCGGAAAAAATTTCGACATATCATATTCGTTTCATAAGCCTTTATTGTCATAGTACAAATACATTCATAGTTGATACATATAAGTTCATAGTTGGCTTCATCATTCCTTCATTCAATACATAATACCTTTCCCCACGCAGACACCCGAACAGAGCTCTCTTGAGATGGTTCATGTGGTGCGTGGAGAAAATTCTCGAGAAATCGTCCGCTTACCAAATAAAACAGATTCTTCTTTAAGTATGGTTTCTGTTAAAAACGAGAGTGTTACTTCTCAAAATTTTGAGGTCAAAATTTGGTTAAAATTTTGTGAAAATGAATCGGTATATATACTTACTGGGTGACCCTAACCTTGCGTGTTCATTTTGATGTAGTAAAACAAGATTTGACATTGTGATTTCTAGTATATTCTAGCTCTAATTTCATTAAATTTCATAGTTTAACTTGACAATTCTATTTTTTAGCTTTTAATTGAATAGTTTCCGATTCGAATTATTTTAATTTGAGTTCTAACTTTCATGAACTCTTACTTTTTCTTGAAAATTGTCAATTTTTGGTCAAATCTTTATGTTTTTCGTGTTATATCTGTATTTATTTCATGCGGATCTTGTTGCATCTGTTATCATTTTAGTTTATTTTTATGTTTTTGATTTTATATTTTAATTATTTCTTTTCTCATATTTTTCAGTGGTTAGTTGATGTTTTATGGGTCTGATTTTAAATCTGCGTGTGGTGTTTGCGTGTTATTACCGATTCATTTAAACGAAACTCTGTTCTGGCCCAACAATATGATTATTACTTATTATTACTATTATTATTAATATGATTATTTTTATTTTTATTAAAATGATAATTACTTATTATTATGATTATTATTATTATTATTATTATTATTATTATTATTAATATGATTATTATTATTATTTAATTTTTATTATTAATAATATGATTATTACTTATTACATACTATTATTATTATTAATATGATTATTACTTATTATTATTACTACTACTTATAATATAAAACAATGACTAACTTATAATAATAAATAGAAACAAAAAATCAATACATTTAAAATTCGTAAAAAACAAATAAAATCATGTCGGTTATCACAAGTTATTGTTCGTGTTTCTTCACGCTGGGAACTCGTTATGAAAATATAATAAAAGTTATTATATTTCGAGATAACAAATTATAATAATTTTAAAAATTAAACTATAAAAAATTAATATTATAAAAATGTAAATTATAACAAGTTTTCATGATAAAAAATGAAAACTATAACAAGTTTTCCAAATATTCTGAATAAATTAAAAGAATTTAACAAAATAATGTTTTTTAAAAATATTTATTATAATCAATCCGACAACAACACGTCGTCATTATCAATGTTTTCATCACTGTCCTAAAAACTGGGACTTAAGCCACCGAAAAACGGCCCAACTGATCTTTCATTTTCAGTAGCACTGTATTCTGTTGCATCGTCAAAACTAGGGCTCAAACCACCGAAAAGCGGCTCATCCAATGAAACTGATCTATCATCTATTACTTGGCCACTATCTATGTCAACAACCCCCAAATAATGCCCAAATGCGATACTGATATTTTTCCCCACCCATAATTGCTTATCATCGTTATTACTCGCAGCGATTTTAATATTTCTAAAACTATACAACTGGTGGTTTTGGTCCCTATCCTACTTTGAGGCACTGTAAATACTACGTTCTTCTTGTAACAATCCAAATACGACTGAAATTTAATGTCAGTCCCCAACAGCTTCACCCCTTTAGCCCTCATTGTGTCGGATTTACCTAATAAACTATAGCACTTGGGTCTTAAGAAAACCCATTCCTTATGCACAAGACCTTTACTCTCGTCTTTAAATTTACCTATCACAGAATCTAGTTTCCTTGAGTATAATGGATGTGCCGAATCGTAATTTGAGGTATCTAAAGGGTTGTCTCTTATCATTGCCGGCAAAAGAATGTCAAGCTTACAATGCTTAACCTTAAGGAAAAACGAATCTCTGTCGCCGGCAATGATATTAATATCATATTTTACAAATTCATTATATTGTAATTGGTACATCCGTAGCAAGTTCTACATGCGATGAACTGCTGTTCCTCATTTAAAGTAAGATCATTCATAGGTTTTTAGCATGATTTTCATAATACGGTAGGACAATTGTGACAGCAATTTCCTCTACATTCTTTAAAAATTCCAAAACACATTCCAAACCTATAAAATTGAAATATTGAGTTGTGTTTGAAATTATTAATTAATAATAAGCCTGCTGATATCGGCATGTGTATTTGGTGATGTTTTATGTCTTAAGGCAAAACAGCCTCAAAATCCGCATATATTAGGAATGGCGGGGTAATCATTTTAGAATAGTTTTTAAATGTCAAGTTTTTATTTTCAGGGAGCGTGTATAGGGTTGTTCCTATTTGATTTTTAGTGCACAAATCAACATACGTCTTAAATTTTTTATTAATATAACAACCATTTAAACAATGGTGACCTTATTTTACGCGAATTCTGGTGTTACATTCATTACTAGAATGGCAACTCATAAGTTTATTAAAATTAAAAATGGCGGTATAATGATAATTATCACCGCCCTGCAATAATAAAAGATTAATTGGATTACCGCCGATAACCTTTGTTCGGTGAATTAAGATGAGGTGAGGATGGTGGGGTACGTATTATATTCAAAAACAGTGATTGCCAATATTAACGCTATTGTTTCTATCAAATTTCGGTAAGTGTACAGAGTCTCATTGGACAATCAGTAATTGGATCGTAATTTAACTCGTCCATAAAAGTTATGTAAGAAGAAACACGCTCCCTATGGTTTAAAATTATATCGCGCTTTAAAATCACTAAAACACTATATATAAAACACGAATGATCTGTGTTTTGAACATTTACAATTGCCTTTTTACCTACTAGAGAGTCAGGTGTAGAGATAAAACTATGTCCAGCTAATCGACTTATCGGATAATATGTGGTTAAAATAAAATCGATTTCATGAATCTTAAATTTTTTTTATAACATATTTCATCATGGGCATCCACCAGAATATCTTCCCCAGAAACGGGGGGCATCATCCTTCATTGAAACTGTGGCAATAATTGGTTTATCGGTAATTTCATCCAGATCAACCGTAATACACTCATTCATAATTTCTGAATAAAACATTTAATAATTTATTAATTTATTAAATAAATTTACCGATATCCGAATCATCGCTATCTTTTATTAAAATAGTTTCATCATTAACATGAGTCTCTAAAATAATATTAAAATAAATAATAATAAAATTAAAAATTACCAGAAAAAAAATTCATTGATTTTGAATTTCGGTTATTGTAAACCAATCTAAAAATAAAATAATAATAATAGAAAATAAATTAAAAAATAATTTACCGGTCTTGTTCATCAATAGTGATATTAAAATATTATTGTTTATTTTTGAAATTTTGTGGCGGTGAAAATTTTTTTGAAATAATTGTGACAAATTTGGAAATTGTCAATGTTTATAAAGAAAATCAAATTTTCAGGATTTATCCAATCATATTTTAGCAATACACACATATAGGTGAGAGATTTTTATGCATGCAGCCTATAGTGTGTAGGTGTGTTTTCTTTGTAAAACACATGCAGTCTACACTGTGACTGCATGCGTTCTTTGTAATTCACATACATACTTTTGTTTGTATGTGTTTTCTTTGTAATTCACATACAGTTTTGTGTGTGTATGCATGCAATTATCATGTGATGATCATGCACTTATCACGCACTTAACATGCACTTAACATGTGATGATCACGCACTGTCTTTGTGACCATTAATTAATTAATAATAATAATAATAATAATAATAATAAACATAACAATAAAACATTTATTATACATCAAATCGCTTGGATATTAACCAAGCTAAACAATGTTGACCACATGTTAATGTCCATGGTTTTTGATACATAGTTTTATTATATACAATAGGTTTACCCATTGTTTGAAGTTTCGAAACCATTAAAGCCGGATAATAGAAACCCATAGGATCAAATACTAATATCTTGCTAGGTTTCATATATATTGCCAACCAATGTTCTCCACCGAGATGAGACGATTGAGTATTGACGATTATGGCTTGATTATTAAGTAAATATGGAATTTTATCAAGAGGAAATACCCCTAAAAATTCATGTCCTAGTATTTGTTTTCCAATTCGATAGACCTGAACAGAACTACATCAATAATATTAATAATACATGAAAAACTTACTCCGTGACAAATTATCCTATATTATCTATACATTTATACCAACATTTTCAAACTAATACTGTTCGTTCAAACCAACAATGTTTGTTCAAACCAACACTGTTCTGTTTGCAGTTATTTGAACCTCGTTTTCAAATACGCCATATATTACAACATGTACCGGTTCAGTTGTAGCTTTAGAAAACTTTATATCTAATCGTAAATTTCCATTTTGAGGTAATTGACTCTGATTTAAATCAAAATCGGGGGCCAAAACAAATGTAAAGAATGGATATTTGCTTTTAAAATCTTCAAGAGTTATACCACAATTAAGGTTTTTATCCAAATAACCCATATTTCTCACTATACTCTGCATATATGTAGCACAATAATTATCATTTTCGAAATCTTGAGTATATGTTTCTCTATAATCACTATTTTTCGATAAAGTTACCGATGTTACACCAAAGTTTTTGAAAATTGAGCACGATGTTAAGTATGATCCATTATATTGAGATTCACTTTGAAATGTTACCAATATAAAGTTGGGCATTCTTCTATCTCCAAATATTTGTTCCTTATAGAAAGAAGCTGAACCCTTAGCAATTGCAAATTGAACAATTTCCTTTGTTTTCAATGGATATATTGCATGCTTAGAATTAAGCCCCAATTGATGACCGGCTAATACAGAAGGCTCAACACGAACTCTTCTTACCAATAATTTAGCATCAACTAATTGAAGAATTGGTGATGTGGTAGCACTTGTTAGTGATAATGCCGAATCAGATCTTTTCAATCTAATGTGTACATTAACACCTGGGAGTAAATATTTCGGTTGATCCATAAAATCGAGTTGTAATGATGAGCACATGGTAAATAATTTCGAGCCTTTAATCCACTTTTTCCTATCGTCATCACTACCATAACCCATAGGAGTTAAACATGTATTTTTAGTATCGCTATTGTAATTTATAATAGTTTCTATTAGAGCTTTGTGAATATATGTACTGTTACCACCCTCAATCTTGATATTATTAAATCCGAGAACTGCATCTTTAAAAAGCGTATGAAACAAGAAATTGTTTGGTATAACATCACTAGGTTCACCCAACGGTTTTCTATCTTTATCTACAACTTTGACCTGAACAGTTAACAATGTATCGTTCAAATCTAGATATTCAGTTTGGGAACCATTAATATAAAATTCAATATCGGTTCTACTATCCATAATAGAATTCATCGGGAATACATCTTCAAAGGCCCCATTTCAATTACCGCCTGGGGAGATGGTCTATCAAATAAGCACAATTCAGATTTACCACAAATCATTTTTGAAATATAGTTCCATGGCCTTTCATTCGTTTGTTTATATGTTTATGATGTCTTTTACGCTTTTGAGCTGGTGCTTCGGGTTTTTCAAACATACCTGCAACTTTCCCTAACTCTGATAATGCATTTGATTTCAGAGATGGTAATATTTTCTGCTCATTCATTATCACATCTTTAGCAGTTTTCATACCAAAACGACCAAGGCGTTTAAGAATAGGAAGTGCAAATCTACCAATTGTTCTCAACCAACCTGATCCATACTGTTTACCAATAAAATATGGTAATTCGCCACCACTTTGGCTACCACTATACATACTAATAATATCGTTATTGGCCATCTAATTTACGAAAATGTAATGTCAAATGAGTTTTTGTATCTTTACTAAATTCAATAAATTTACCACTATCATCACGAATATTTATTTCTATATTGTTTATACATGATGTTGATACCGGTAAGTACATGGGATTATCGATATTTATATTGACAACTTCATCCTGGTCATGCTTATCAACCCAAACAGATTTCAATAGAGGAACCAAAGAATCACCAACAATTATAGGATCGATGATGTTAGTATATATGAACATTTGCCTATGAAGTTTTATTAGTTTTGGTTTGCGTACACCAAAAGCACTTGCCCGATATGTTTGCTTATCTAATCCCAATGTATTAGCCAAATTTTTATCAAATGTAACTTCACAAATATTATTATTCAGACTGAATTTACATATTCCATCTTTAAGAAATTCAATAGTTTTAAATATATGTAAACAATTTAATGAAATATATTTATGTAATTCTTCAAGGGTTTCAATATATAAATCATTAGTAAATGTAAATGTATCTTCCACCTCATTACTATATGATACAGATATTTTGATGTTCTCGATTGTTACACTTTTCTCATCAAATGTTTTGAAACGTATTTGGTATTCAGTACCAGGAACAACTATGTTAATCTTATCACTACCCATTCGCTTGGCATCCTCAATACTTTCAAACTTTATTGTAAATGGGCTAAAATCACAACTAACATTCAATCCATCTTTAAAAAACATGCCACTATTTTCATCTAAAATCTGATTTGGAATATGACAATATCGTTCAAAATTATTGATTGTGAAAATACCACTACAGGTTTTGGGAACACGTTTCTTGTAACCGATTTTACAATGACTATAAAATGGGAATGTATTGTACACAAATGTAAAGTCTTGCAAAGCAACTTCCCAATTTCCATGTAAATACATAGGATTTTGAAGATTAACCATAAATTTACTCGCTTGATTTTCCGGATGGATTAGTGGGCAACTATTGCTAGGTAAAATTGTATAGAAACTCATTTTACTAGGTCTTTTGATGATATCCACGAGGGTTTTTGATATCCATGCCATTTGACATAGTATTGTTTATCCTTACCCACCATTTTAGTTTTCAATATTTTCTGAATTCTGAACACTGTAGGTTTGGAAATAACTTGTAATTCCTGTTCATAGAATTTCCCTTGTATTACATTGTTATCACTATCTTTAATAACATACATTACAGGACTCTGTCTAGTATTAATTTTAGTAATTTGAAATACCTCATCACTCCAATTACTATCGAAATTTTTGATGAAAGGTGAAGCAGATATTTTACTAATTCTAACGTGATCACCAACTTTATATTTTGGTTTTGTAATAGCAATTGCTTTAGACCGTACTCGTGTTTTCGAGCTGATATCTACGGGTCTCAAACCATTCAGACCTCGATGTGATGAATTATTATAACTAACAAGTATTTTCGGTAATACATTTATCCATATTTTATTACCTTGATGCACGAAATATTTCTTCAATCTATCCCTCAATGTCCGGTTAAATCTTTCAACATGTGCGGCTTTGTATTGAGAATGTACAGAATAATGATTTATTTTGAGCCGATCCAGGATTTGCTTAACTTTACTATTGTAAAACTCCTTACCTATAATAATAATAATAATAATAATAATAATAATAATAATAATAATAATAATAATAATACCTAAATCGGTTTGCAAATTATCTGGATGCCCATTTTTAAACATTGAGTTAATTGCTTTAGATATTTCCTCTGCAGATTTGGTCTTTGTTGGTAGACCGCGGGCAAAACGACTGAAAACATCGATACACGTTAAAATATATTTATAACCCTTGTTAATTTTCGAATACAGTATCATCTCCATCAAATCCATTTGCCATAAATCATTAATACCGAATGTCTTATAAGCTCTCGTTGGAAATCTTTTCCGCATCGGTTTGTTTAAACTGTACGCAAGCTGATCTGACAACCACTTTTGCGTTTCCTTTTTCGAATTTGGGACTCTTTTCTTTAACTTTGCCACTCCACCGAAACCTGCCTCGTCTTCTGGGTTCGTCCAAATCTTCTCCATTACAACAAGATGATTTAAATTTTAATTTAACATTAGGTAATGATTGACCCATCGTTTATTGTGATAATAATGATAATGCTAATGGTAACATTGCTCCGATAAAACCACCTTGTTGTTTATATATGATTTTTCTCATTTGCTTACGATTTTTATTATTTACTAGTGATAACAAAGGCTTACGATGTTTATTCAATACTAGTTTTTTAGAATTACTGATTTTAATTTTATCTCTGACTACTTTTAATAGAATTTTGAGTAAATCATCGACAACAAAAGTTGGAAATGATTGTAAAATAGACATTCTTTTCATACTCGAAGCCTTTAACAATGCATTAAAATATGGGAAACTCCTATGATTTTTACAATTTTAACTTTTTTCTTACTCTTTTTAATAATGTTTTTCGAAATAAGATTCATTGCAGGGTAATTCTCGGTTATTAGTTTTTTAGATGGTGTATAACTAGTTTTTGGTGGAACACGCTTCTTTTTAATATTATGTCTAAGTTTTCGGATATTTTTAAGCCTGGATGTCATAAACATTTTTACATGTTAAAGTTTTCAACTTTGTTTATATACCATGGCACCTTCTTTATTGAAAATATCTGTTTTTACCCTTAAATCATCATTGCATTGTTGTGTGAAATCAAGAAATATATATCCATGTGGTGATTTTGTAGCATCTTGAAATGCACTGATGAGAAAATTACGATTATTAGGGTATGCTTGTCGAGCAAGAAAATCAATAACTGTTGCATCTCTAGGATTCTTGAAAATAACTAAATATTGAAGATTTAAATTCCTTGTTCGATGTGCACCACCCTGGTGAAATAGATTTTGAGTAATAAAGATCACAGTAACACCAACATGTCTACTGATTTTTGTGAATAAATTATTAAAATCCTTTTCTTTATTAGCTTCCTGATACAAATCATCAATAATGATGACATCACCTTTCCTTAAACGACTTGACCAGTTTTTATCGAAACCCTTTACTATTTTCATGTTTTTCAATTTACAGAAATTATCTTGAGTTAATCCATGTTCTTCATCTGCACCCCTATGCCAATAAATCTTGTTGAATTTTGTTTGAAATAAATTAGATTTCAGTAATTTACATACAAACATAGTTTTACCACTACCACTTGGGCCGACGATTTGATATACAGCATCATTTCTTAAGTCCATTATTAATTTGTATAATTATAGGTTTTTGTTTATATTATATGATTTAATGAACTCTTCCTAAAAATTATATATATAGCTTAATATTTCTTTATTGTTTAATTATGTTATCAAATATAAATTATAAAGGAACTTTCGATGTATCAAAAATGACGTTTCCAAATGGTAAACCCCAGCAAATTGTAGATAGGAGTGGAAAATACCCTATAATATTTTTCAAATCAGGCAAATGCAGAATCATGGGATGTAAGAAACCTTTAGATGTCAATAAATTACAATATAGAATAAAGGATCTTAAAATAGAGTCAATTACAGTTACCATGGATATGGGACAATCTATTAATCTATACAGCATGTCAACAAAATGTCTTTGTATGTTCGAGCCAGAATTATTTCCTGCATTGAGGCTTTTAAAATACAACCCAATGTGTGTTAACGTGTTTGCTAGTGGAAAAATAGTCATATTAGGGGTGCGAAATCTAGAGTACAAAAATATTGTTTGTGACATACAAAATGAAATCACCGGATTGGTCGATATCTGATTGGCTAATGATTGATTAAAACAAATTGCTTATTCATTTTATTTCATTTTTAAAATGGAAAATATTATGATGACGAGTACAAAATTAAGCAAAAAAGAGATCGAAAATTATGGTAAATTTATTATTTATTATTTATTAATATTAATATCTTTGTTTCCAGATAAATATCAGGCCGTATTACTGGAAAGGTTATTCTTCTTCTATCCTCAACTCAGAGCAATAGTCAAAGACCAGCCTGAATCAGTAATTCCAGATTTGGTCTATACAACCACCAACATATGGATTTTTAACATAATTGATCAAGCTCTATGGGATATTAAGCTTGACAGAAGACCAAAGGAGATGGAACCCGAATACTCTTGTATTCTGGGTTGTAGCTGCTGTGATTTTCGATACCAGCGCTACGTGGAATGGTGCCTGGCAAAATCAGTTAGAAATTCTTCGAAATACCAACTTTTTCGAAAATAAATGTTTTGAATTTTATTTTTTGTTTTGTTTTGTTAGTGTTGGTAATAATAGTTTTATTTTTGTTAGTTTTGGTAATAATAATAATAATAATAATAGTAATAATAGTAATTTTATTAGTATAATAATAGTAATAATAATAATAATAATAATAATAGTAATAATAATAATACATTTTATATAGATGATATGTGTAAAATCATAAAACTCAACGGGTTAATTTACATACAGTCACGCACTTAACATGCAATTATCATGCACTTAACATGCATGATTCTGATTGGTTAATCAGTATCTGTCAAGGGTATAAAAGTGCGTCACCACCTTATAAAAATCATAAATCAAATATGACCAAGAAAATAAGCGTCCAACCAGTTCAGATGTTCCACAATTATAAAATGTATTTTTTAAAGGAGCCTATTAATATGCAATTGGTAAATCCGGTCAAACTCAATAAGACTCAATTTCAATCTCTCGCTGGCACTCTATCAATGTTAGATATCAAGGATATTGATAATACGTTCAAAAAGATCAATTCCAATTTAAAATGCAATGAAAATGCTTTCTTCACGAGTCAATATACCAAATATTATGATGCATTTACAGAAATAGGTTTCAAAGAACAGGAAAACTGGTATTTAACAATAACAATCCAAGGATATAAAGCTGATCAAAATGATGTGCTTTCTCCAATCTGGAAAATTGTTACTGCTAGACTTTCACAGTTATTTTAATGTATAGTGTTTAATAAATGTATTAATGTTTCTTTGTTATTCTATAAACAAAATTATAAGTAGTTTTAAAATAGTTTTAAAATGATGTCTGAAAAAGGTAAAATATAAAATATAAAATAATTAATTAATTTCGTTTAGAATATTTAATAAACTTTTTGTTTGATAAACTTGAAGAAATAACCGGTGTAAAAATTAGAGATATGTTGACTCTAGTTGAAGCATTGAGTAAAGAAGATTCGAGTTCAGAATGTCAGAATGATGATACTGAAATTGTTAATGATGGAGATACTGAAATTATTAATGATTCTGAAGAAATTATTGAGGATACTGAAGATACTGAAGAAAATATTAATGATACTGAAGATACTACCGAAAAAGATGAGCCTACCGAATTTAAGAATTGTATTGATCATGTTATAGAAAATATTATGATTGAATATTATGGAGATGAACAATGTACATGTAATAATCAATAAATCTTTAAAAATGTAGTTTTTTATTAATAATAATAACAAAGAAATATTTATTAAAATCTATGATAAACCTTGTTACATAAATATAAAACAGATACTCCAGTGAATAGTTTTAATAGAAATTTGCAATTCTCGATATAAATATCAGAGCGTTTGGCTTCTGCGGCAACTTGAATAATAGCTGTCCATCCACCGTTTGATTCTACCCATGGATCAATTTTTGTTTCTATCACCTAAATAATAATAAATTAATAACAATATAAAGTAATATACCTCTATAGACCATTGGAAATAATTTTCATAGTCGGATCCAGATTTTAATATCATGTGTTTCATGTACATTAATCCTACTATTATTCGCATCCATTTATTATTTTCATCAAACATGTAACTAAATATTGATTGGAATGCCTTCTTTCTCTCCAATGGTGGCAAATTGAGAATTTTTTCATAATCGAATGGGATGTCTTCAACGATTTTCATGTTTTTAATGATTTCATCTTCTTCTCTATTATTAGAGACCAGCTCATTCAACAAAGTTATAAAAAATTTAGTTTCTGGCATTTTATAAAAATACATGAAAGTGTAAGCTTATTTATACTATATTCGACCAATCAGAATCATGTAATACTAAGAAAATATGTAAAAATATATAATGGAAATGGCAATGATGATTTGTTGGCACTGTTAACTTCTTTCAAGTTGTTGCCACCACTGTTAACCGGTTGTTGTTGTTGTAATTTCATTATACGATTGAACTGACCAGTTGTTTTATTAGAATAAAATTTTATACTATATTGAACTTGATTCATCATTTTTTCATTAAGTTTACAATTTTCTTTCAATTCTAATACTGATTTTCTTAATTCATTTTTTATAGTACCAATGGTCTTATTTAGATATATAATATCATCATATAATTCGTTTTTAGCTCTTTTTAAAGTCTCATATGTATGTTCAAATCGGAATTCTAAATTACTCATTCTTTCAGATAATCTTTTGACTGGAGTTTTCAAATATCTAGGCCTATCTATCATATACAAAATATCCATCAATACAGCGGTATCTGGACATACACATCTTATTGAATTTTTACCTTGAACGGTTACAACAATTGAGTTGGCCATATTAAAAACTAATAATATTATTAAAATTTCTTTAATCATTTTCAAAACATTATAAATTAATATTTATTGTTTATAGCTAAAGATGTGTGTGTGTGTGTCTAAATTAGTATAAAAGTAATTGTTATTTCATTTTTTATCATTAAAATGGTTGTACCGAGCGCAGCTCAAGCTATGAATGAAATTAAACATTATGGTAATTTATTATTACTATTATTATTATTACTTGCTTTTTAGATGATTATTTTAAAGTTATTAAAGAACGCCTGCAATTCTATTATCCAGAAATACATGGAATCATGGATAAGCCGGCATCAATAATTCCAGACTTGATATTCAATCATACATCAATATGGATATTTACTGTAATCGATGAGTTCCTATGGGATATCGAACAAAACAATTTGTCAAAAGATATGGAACCCGAATACCCTTGTGGTGATGGATGTCATTGCTGCGCCGCCCGATATCGGAAGTATGTGGAATGGGCTTTGAATAAAGCTCTTAGACAATACTACTATAGTAGAATTGTCTCTTTATAATAAATTTGTTGTATATGTCTCGGTTTTCAATATATGTTAATAATAATAATATTTTATAAAATAATAATAATAATAATATTTTTAAAAATATTTACAAAATAAATACTACTTATAAAAGTAAGTAGATATATTATAATTAAAAAATGATTAAAAAATCCGTGACCTTGAAAAATTTTTGAATGACCTTGACCTACTTTTGAATGACCTTGACCTACTTTTGAATGACCTTGAAAAAATTTGTACTTTTCAACATAGAAAAATTTTGAAAAATTTTCGAAAAATATTCTATCTTTTTTTTTGGTCTAGCGGTGACATAGGAAATCGTGTACTTTTAAACATAGAAAAAATTTTGAAAAAAAAAAATTTTTTTGAATGACCTTGACATACTTTTAAATGACCTTGAAAAAATTTGTACTTTTCAACATAGAAAAAATTTTGAAAAAATTTCAAAAAATATTCTATCTTTTTTGGTCTAGCGGTGACATAGGAAATCGTGTATTTTTAAACATAGAAAAAATTTTGAACAAAAAAAAATTTTTTTTTGAATGACCTTGACCTACTTTTAAATGACCTTGAAAAAATTTGTACTTTTCAACATAGAAAAAATTTTGAAAAAAAATTGTATGAGTCATGGTCTTTGTTTCAATGACCTTGAAAAAATATGATGAGTCATCCAATGACCTTGAATGAGTCGTGGTCTTTGTTTTAAAATTTTGATGAGTCACCCAATGACCTTGAAAAATATTGTTGGGTTTTGGATTATTTCAAGTCGGTTCTCTCTGACTCCTGGTGTTCTTTAAATTAAAACAATGAACGACCCAACGTATATTGAAACAATAGGTTCACAATTTATTATCACGCTACAATGACCAATCAAAGTTTATACGATTCTCTGCTCGGCGTTGATGCTTTGCAAACAAACAATATTCACCTTTTGATCCTTTAGTTCTGTTGACTCTCGTTTTCCTCGGTTTCTGTTTGTTTTGATCCCTTTTCGCCTTTCCGTATTCTTAATTCTATTTCTTCTTTTCCCTACTTCCCTAATTCGTTTATCACTTTTCCTACAGTCTGATTCTTCGAACCCTAGCTGAGGCAGAATGCCGATTTTCTCTGATTTTCCCTTTGCTTATATACTCCTCGAAATCAGGATGACAAATGGTTATTGCCGAGCCAATCTTTCGTTTGACATTTTCTCCTACGTGTTTGCTTCGGCTGTCATCCATAATGGTCCAACGAATCCAGATAATTAATGGCCCTACCGGTCTTCCTACGCGCGCTATCTTCTCCTTACTCTTTTCCCATTAATCATTATGTCAAGCTAATGGGCCCAAATCTTCCTTTTGTTTGCCTTTCTTCTTGTTTACCCAGCTCGGGTTTCCTTCATCTCTCGGGTTCTCCATTGGCTCGGGTTTCCCATTAGCTCGGGTTTTCCATTAGCCAATTAATTAATTAATTAACGTTTTCTGTTTTCATACATTTGAATGTTTTTCAACCTTTCTAACCCTTTTCTGATAAATCCCTAACCGTCATCTTGTTGACCATTAGCTAATCTATAACTGTCCCGTTTTTCCCATTCGATTTCGATGATTTTTCCATTTATTGATTTTTCTCGGATTTCCGGATTCTCGCCTTTCGTAATTGCTTTTTGCATTTTCTAATACTGTTTCCATCGCACTTTCCTTTACTATTAATTCTGTGCACGATCCCGCTTTTATTTGCCTTTTTTCTTCGCTTACTTTCCATTTGAATTATTATCCTAAATTTTATTTAAATTTTTAATTTTAATTTACAGACCTCAACATATCTCCCCCCTTAAAAAATTTTTTCGTCCTCGAAATCTATGTTTTGCTGTGATTATGTATTATTATTATTATTAATATTACCCTTATTACTATTATTACTATTTATCCGAATTATTACTTCAAAAAATATTCCCCAAACAAATATTTCCCGATATCTTCAGGTAATTTATAGTAAATCAAATAAATTGCAATAATCGACTTTCAAAATTCATTTTCCAAAAGACCTATTAATTTCCCATTTGCATTTGTTGATATTCCCGTAGCCAAAACGTCACTCTGAAATGGATCCACGGTCCAATTCTTATTTGCGCAATTGTTTTTATTTTATTTTTGTTTCAGGGTACGCAATGGTAATTGTCTAAACTAGGGGATTGCTTCAATAATATTGACATTATCTTCAAAAGGAAAGATTAAAATTCCAAACCAGAAATTTCGTAATTTAATTATCTTATAAATGTAAAATAATGCTAATTTAATTATCTTATAAATGTAATGGTTTACGAAACATCCTAAATCTTATTATAAATTAATATCTCTAAAAATATTTAGTTTATCTTGAAGCAAAATAATATCGAATCCATTTTATAAAATAAAATCTAATTTTTCATTTCTCAAAAATAATTTTACGAAACATCATAAATCTTATTATAAATTAATATCTTTAAAAATATTTAGTTTATCTTGAAGCAAAATAATATCGAATCCATTTTATAAAATAAAATCTAATTTTTCATTTCTCAAAAATAATTTTACGAAACATCATAAATCTTATTATAAATTAATATCTTTAAAAATATTTAGTTTATCTTGAAGTAAAATAATATCGAATCCATTTTATAAAGTAAAATCTAATTTTTCATTTCTCAAAAATAATTTATGTCACTGGTAGTTGGTGTATGAGGATTTGCTTGAAGGAAGCGCACTGATACAAAAAAAGAACACACCTATTTTCAGATTCCCAGTGATAATGATAGAAAATGATTGGTGAAAAATGTTAGAAATGACCTATTTTCAGATTCCCAGTGATAATGATAGAAAATGATTCGTGAAAATAAATACAAGCTGCAGAATATTTCCTACCTAAATATGGCTGTGATATTTGAAAATAAATACAAGCTGCAGAATATTTCCTACCTAATCATGGCTGTGATATTTTTCATTCTCATCTCAGTCGAATAAAATTGTGGATAATAATTTTTTCAATATGAACTTATGCCGTCGTGCAATGAAATCTATTCTCGATAACTGAGCTGAAACAGACTCATACTCTCAAACAGTCAGTTCAGGTCGCGTAATCCGTCGGATATTATACAGTATCGCCAGGACGAAAATATTATTAATTGGATTTTCTTTGTAACAAGGTGTTGGTTTTTATTTCACTTTATCTACTGGGACAAGTTATGCACAGGGTAGGAAATCAAATCCCTGATTGGATCATAACTAGGTCGGCATGTAATAAAAGGCAAAGACTATTTAAGGAAATTTGTTCGATTCGTGGCCATTTTGTACTATTTTAAAGTTAGAACGAATTTTTAACAAATTATTAATAATGGTGGTAATTTATATGATTAATTTTTTTTTTTTTTTAATAAATGTTATCTAGAGAGAATGCATTAGCATACATGTGGGTCAAGCTGGAGTTCAAATGGGTAATGCTTGCTGGGAGTTGTATTGTCTGGAACACGGTATACAACCAGATGGACAGATGCCTAGTGATAAAACTGTTGGAGGAGGTGATGATTCTTTTAACACTTTCTTCAGTGAAACAGGGACTGGGAAACACGTCCGACGCGCGGTTTTCATTGATCTAGAACCTACAGTAGTTGGTAAAGTTATTCTTAAATGTATTAAACTAACTAAAATGTTTTATTAGACGAAGTCGTAATATCGTTTCTTTAGCTATATTTTTAAAACATTTATTTAATTTAGAAATAGATGAAGCCAAATCGAAACTAAAGTCAGCCAAAGTCATTTTCGTTTTGGGGTAGTTTTTACACTTGAAATTATTTGGAATTAATTCGTCTTTAATTTTTTTTTTTTTTTTATAAATTTCACAGTTTCAAATTTAAATTGTTAATATGGTCCGGGAAGTGGAAAAGGAAGGTGTGCGGTTGCTATGTGCTGCTATGTGTTGCTATAGTCGTGTTGTAAAGACGATCAATTAATTGATTTTTAAAAATAAATCTCGTTAATATTAATCAAATCTAGGTGGTCCGGGAAGTGGAAAAGGAACTCTATGTGAAAAAATAGTTAATAAATATGGTTTTAATCATTTGTCCAGCGGTGACTTATTACGAGAAGAAGTAGAATCAGGCTCAGAAAGAGGAAATAAACTTAAAGAAATAATGGAAAAAGGAGAACTTGTTTCATTAGTAAGATATTTAATTTAATTTATGATTCTAACTTATTGTATTAATTCTAATAAATTACAATTTAAGTCTTGTGTAATATTATTCGCTGCAATATTAGTTTAAATTCTTTACTTTTAGAAATTTCAGCTTAGATTTTGTTCAGTTTTTTAAATATTTTTTGGACGATTTAAAACATTTATAAACAATGTGTATTGTACGGTAATACTTTTATACTGAAAATGTCAGTTACTTTGTTGTTAGTGGCATACCTAGAGTAAATGACGCCTATGGCAAACACCGATCTTGCGCCCTCTCCGATGATAGGTATTACCATTATTATTAATATTATGATTTAAAAATAATTTTTGTTATTAATAACTTATTAGTTTATTTCGCTCGCAGCATGGTAAAAAGGTAATCTCCCCCGCACCGACCGACTCATGATATCACTTTGTTTACTCAGCCTGATAAGGTATCTGCGATGAACATTAATATTCCGAATGAATTTTTACTTGTCCTGCGGTTTTTGACGTAGCCGATACTGATAGGCTCTATAATTAATTACCCTGTGGTTTCTTAACGTAGCCCGTGCTGATAAGCTTTCTAATTAATTACCCTTTGGTTTGTTAACGTAGCCCGTGCTGATAAGCTTTCTAATTAATTACCCTGTGGTTTGTTAACGTAGCCTGTACTGATAAGCGTTCTATATAAGTGTCTGCTTTACCACTTTTCGTTAGTTTTGTCTTGCCAATCTTGAAGTAAGCATTTTATATTTTATTTTTTTATTTTTTTTTTTTTTTTTTTTTTTTTTTGAATTTTAGTAACGCCATCCCTCAATTACTATGGACGTAAGTGATTACTTGTTTTTTGTTTTTGTGACCATGCTGTCCTCAACTACCCTCATAGTAACCGAACACTTGCAATCGCTGTCCAGGGTAGCCAAACCCCGGTGATTGCAAGTGCTCGTGTTGCTTATTAAATTAACTTATTGATACTTATTAAATTAACTTATTTATTGTTTAATTTTAGTTCGTTAATTTGTTTATGCAACTACCTATACCACACTCATGTGTTGGGTCATATATTTTTGATTTTCTGATTTTGTATTTATACTAAAAGCAAACATCTAATTACAGCTACTCGTATTTTTCTGACAATTTTAGCCGTATTTATACTTATTAATTTATTACGTAATTCTTAAAATCAATTACTTGCCTGCACTAATTATTTGTCGAGGGCGCCATGGTACGGAGTTTTACACAGTATTTATTTCATTTTTCTTTTCAACCCTTACTATTTTAGGTCCCAGAACCTAAGTTTGAGCATCTCGATGTTATGCAATGGTTATTTGACTGCCATACTATCAGGTTTTTTAATTTCTTTTTCAGGGTCCCTTTGCCACCGCGCCGAAAGGGATTGAAACGTACCTTTGCCTGTGTGGATACAGGCAGTAGGTTTGAAAGACGCCCGCCTTGCAATGTACGCAGGGAATGGGACTGTGGCATCCAAAGTCCCGTTCTGTTGGACTCTGACGACGAATAAAAACGAATAAAACTTTGAATAAATGTTCAGCATACCTTTGTTTTTAATTTATGCTAGAAAGTGTGGGGTAATTGTGTCCCTCTTCGCGATTAGTCTTTGTTACTACTAATGTGAAATTATTCCTTACTTATTTATAATTTTGTTCTCTCGCCCCAGTAGGTTACCCATTGTTATATAGTTATGCTAATTCATTCATTACTACTCAGCCCTTTAATATTATTTATTTCTAATGTTCATTTAAGGTATCATTTCATTATTTGCAACATTTATTTGAGTTATTCTATTTGCTTTTGTTCATTTTTATCTATTATTCATTTATTTAATTTTTATCTATTATTCATTTATTTAATTTATCACTTTTTTAATTATTTATTTATATCAATTTGTTTATTTATTTGATTATTTGTTAATTTACTTATATTTATTTACTATTATTTTTTTTCTCGAGGACGAAAAAACACTAACTGGGTCCGTTTAAATACTTTATTTTTTTAGTCTAATTGATTTATCTCACCATCGTCTTCCGATTCCTCTATTTCTTCTACTCTCATTCGAAACATCGCGAAATCGGCCTCGTGTTGAAACAATAAGATTTCCAAACGGTCCAACCGCCTTTTCAGACGGAAGTTTTCTTCCTCCAAATCTGTTATTCTGCCCTGCATGCTACGAAACTTTTGCTTTAGTTCTTGCGTACTTGTTTTACACTCTTTGCATGACATCTCCGAGGCTTCTTGCATTCTCTGAAATTAAATGATAGTAATTTTTTTTTGTATCACTCTCTATTCGCAAAGCATCAACACCTCGCTTCGAATCTCAAACAAATTACACCGTTCATCCTATGGTACTTATAAAACATGCACATTGTTAATATAAATGTAATATATTTTTATACTCTATTCATGCAGATCACAATTTATAGTCTTGTCTCATAATATGAATATGATGGTGGTTGAAGGATAGTTAGTTGTCTCTCCTTTACACATATCAAAATGGTGATGATTATGAATGTTATTGATAAGATGAGAAAACCTGTTATTAAAATGTAAATGAGATATTCACAATAGTTGACTGTCAAATCCGAATTTATCATCATTAGTTTATTTGAGTTAGGTTTTGTCGTCTCTTGGGTCGGTAATTGAAAGGTGATGTGGTTGTATCTGATTTTCGTTTCGATTCATTGATTGTCTTGACTTCCACGAAAACTGTTTGCCATCCGCCTGGTTCGGTTATCCATCGCTGATATTTAACTGTTAATTCCCATGCCGTCTCTAAATCAGAAGTGTAAAGTGTAAAAAAATGATTACCGGCATCTAATATAGTCAGGGTTTTTTGTTTGTAGATAATAACAACTCTTTCATCATTTCCTGATTTTCTATATATCGTTACCGGTCCATTTCCAACACTCAGGGTTATACGATTTGACTCGTCTCTGAGATAGATAGACTGGGTCTCACTCTTAAATCGTGACCATTGGTTTCTCACTACCGTTCCATTTTCGAGGCATATGTTCTCGTAGTAGTTTGCATTAACTGAATAATTTTGATTCATTTTCAATTTCTCGTAGCGGATAACTGATTTTCGCGAGTTAAGGGTGTCGACATTTAACCCTTGAAATGTGATTCGCACTTTCACCAAGTCCACTGGCTTCCAATATATTTTGATTCCATTTATCTCTGGTTCTATTTCGATCAAGTTTCGCATCTCTTTTGTGTGCACTTCTATCGGAATTTGCGTGTACCACTTTGACATGTTCTGTCTCAACAGCCATTGGTATTTGAAATTTGGCTTTAACTTTCGTACCGCAAATATATCTTTATCATAATTCAGTTCTACCACTGGTGCCGTATTGTCTAGTAAATCAATAATTTCTATTTGGTCTGCGATCTCGCATTTACAGCTCCATACTATATTTGTTAGAGTGGAATATATATGTATTTTCTCCATTCCTCGGATTTTGCTTACCGCATATGGTAAGTCAATCTTTTTGCCGCTCGCAACTGTTACTAACATCAGCATTATTGCTACATATAATATCTTATTGAGGTAGCTGACTGGTGTTGGATTTTCGTGAATTTCTGTTTCAATTTTGTTTGACCCGTTACTTTATTCTGCTTGGACCTTAAGGGGTATCTAGATTCATCTTCCTCTGGCACTAGTTTACATCGATTTGCATGCACAATCATTGGGTTAGCCTTTTTACTCCTGAATGGAAATAACTTCAAATTGGTTTCGGTGGTGTCGCACACTTTGTAGGGTCCTTTAAATGGTCTTTGCAATTTAGGCGATAAACCTTTGAGAGGTTCCGGCCTGTTCAGATACACAAGATCTCCAATCTTTATGCCATGCGCATGTGCTTTTTTATCGTAGGTTTCTTTATATTTCTCTTGGTTATGCTTTATTGTCAAACCGGCTTTAGTCCATACTGACTGCATTTTTTCTTGCATCAATGCTTTATAATCGGGTATCTCCATATATTGAGAAATTGGTGGTTGGAATTTGAGATCAATCGGCATATTATTTTTCCTTAAATACATCGAGTAAAAAGGGGTCTCTCCTGTACTTTGATTTACTGCATTTCTGTAGGCAAATAGACACGGCTTTATGAAGTCGTCCCAATCTTTCTGTTTTCGATTCACATATGACGAGATCATATTTATCAGTGTCCCATTAAATCGTTCCACTAATCCATCAGTTTGTGGATGATATGGTGACGTATTCAATTTCCAAATTCCAAATAGGTCTGTGATTGATTTGAACATTTCGCTTTGAAAGTTCTTTCCTTGATCAGTTAACAATTTCTTTGGAGTACCATAGCAAAATATTATGTTTTCCACAAATATTCTAGCAATCGTGTCTGCTTTTTGGTTTGGAATAGCGTATGCTTCTCGCCATTTGGTAAAATAGTCACAAAAAACAACAATGTATTTGTTTCCCTTTGTTGTTTCCGGTAATGGTCCCAGAATATCCATTGCCGTCATCTCCATTGGTGCTGCGGGTACTGGCATCGGTTTTAATGGTACTTTAATCTTTTTACCAGTATTTCTGCGGGTGATGCATACTTTGCAACTGTTACACCAATTTTTCACGTCTTGTTCCATTGTTGGCCAAAAGTATTTCAATTTTAATCTCGATAGCGTCTTGCGCGTTGACAAATGACCTCCCAACGCTCCATCATGATACTGCATCAGTAATGCGTCTCTGTGCTTGGCTGGTATAATAATTAATGCTTCCCCATTTTTCCAAAATTTAAGTATTCCATTATGAATTACATATTTGCTGTTTGCATCTGTAAGTCGTTTCCAGTCTTGTTCTTTTCTTATTTTGACCGCTTGTTCCATAAATTGTTTTAATTCACTATCGTTTTCCTGATCATTTTGAAGTTCAGACATATTATTAACAGCTTTGATTGCAACGAATATAGTACCTTCCACTTTTTCAGGTGTCCCCTCACTATTATTTTCTGGGATTCTTGACATTGCATCTGCGTTCGCGTTAGCTTTACCTGTCCGATATTTAATCTCAAAGTCGTATTCTTGGAGGGCAATCGACCATCGTATTAATTTACTGGCTGAATCTCTGTGTTTCATTAACCACTGTAATGGATTATGATCTGTATAAACAGTAAATTTTCTGCCCAATAAATATTGTCTAAAAGTAGTAATTCCATACACTAACGCTAACGTTTCCTTTTCAATCGTTGAGTAGTTTTTCTCGTGAGGCCTCAGTGATCGGCTTGCATAGGCTATTACGTGGTCCTTTTCACCTTCAAATTTTTGTCCTAACACCGCACCCAATGCAACGTTGCTTGCATCCGTCATCAAGATAAATTGTTTTGTAAAATCTGGACATCTTAATATAGGAGTTGTTACTAATTTCTCTTTTAATGTATTGAAAGCGTTTTGTTGCATTTGTCCCCAAATAAATTTATTGTTTTTCTTTAGTAACGTATTCAATGGTTGTGCGATGTGAGAGAAATCTTTTATAAATTTTCTGTAATAGCTCGCCAAACCTAAAAATTGTCTAACCTCATCGGCATCTTTTGGTACTGGGTACTCTTCCACTTTTTTGATGTTATCTGGATTAGTTTGTAACCCTCGCCGTGATATTATATGTCCTACATAAATCACTTCTGCTTTGCCCCATTCACATTTCGATGGTTTGATTTTTAATTTTGCACTTTTGAGCCGTTTAAATACAGTTTCTACATCTTTCAAGTGTTCTTCGAACTCATTTGAAAATATTATTATATCGTCGATATATACCAATGCATGTCGAATACCTCGTAACACATAATTCATTCCTCGTTGGAATGTAGCTGGGGCTCCTGTTAATCCAAATGGTAACACATTGAACTCATACAGTCCTTTGCCATCCGAGAACGCCGTCTTTCCTCTATCTTCCTCTTTTACCCTAAATTGATTGTACCCTTTGTTTAAATCAATAACTGTGAAATATCGTGCCTCTCCCATTTGATCGAAAATTTCTTGGGGTACTGGAATTGGATAAGTGTCTTTCCTCGTAACTTGATTTAGCTTCCGATAATCTACGCAAAATCGTAAGTCTCCATCTTTTTTCTTAACTATCACTATTGATGAGGAGAATGGTGACGCACTATCTCGAATTATTCCAAATTCCTTCATTGCTGTAATCTGTCTATCACTTTCATCTTGATGAACGTAGGGGATTCTGTATGGCTTTATTTTTATTGGAGTTTCGTCTAATAACGGTATTTCATGCTCAATTACATTGGTTAGACCTAAATCATATTCGTGTTTGGCAAAGATATCTCGGTATTTTCTCAGCAGTTTTGTGAATTCCTTTTTCTGCATCTCATTTAAATCATTGCTTACCACTTCAGGCTCCTTGTACACCTTGACGTTTCTTGGTATTTTACAATTTGTTTCAACAGACATTTTCGATAATTTTCCCAATTTTGTTTTTGGGTGTAGCTGAACCGGTTTCTTACTGCTATTCGTTATATGGACTGGTACTATCTGATTTTCCACTTTGACAACTTCGTCACATATCGGTAAATCATATTTTTCGACTAGCGTTTGATTTGGTTCGAATATAAAATCACCATTATCCACACTCATGGTATTTGCACAATATACCATCTCCGATTGTGGTGGTATCGTCAATGTCTGATTCACAAATACTTCACCGGCCCTGTGAATTATTTTTCCTGTTTCTCCTGCTATCAAATTACCTGTCTTTAAATCAAGTGAGACTCCGTCCAGCTGCTCTAATATATCCATACCGATCAGACATCGTACTGGGCTTCCCTTCATTATGAGCGCATTGTGCGCTATTATTCGGTCTCCAATATGGAATATGACGTTAAGTTGTCCAATTATGTTTAATTCATTTTTTGATAATGACCTCACTATTTCGTCGTAGGCTTTATTTGCATTTTCTCCTTCACGTTTAATACATTTTCCGATATTATTGTGTGACTAGATCCCGAATCAACCAAAGCTTCTACTTTATGTTTGTTCATTTGTATAAATATTCGGGTTGCTTTCCTCTTTTTGTTAATGTCATCATTGAGTAGTTGCATGGTAAGCCTAACATATTCTTTCTCTCGATCTCTGCGCTAGAAGGCTCGATTCTCTCTCCTACCATTCCTTCACATTGTAATGCGATATTTTCTACTGGTTTCATCTCTCGTAATCGATCAACTGGATATACTGGTGCTGGTTGCATAAACGATTTTGGTATACACAATTTTGTAAACGTGTCTACGCTACTCGCATTTAACAGTGGCTCTTTTAAGATTTGATAGGTTCTCAACGCTTCTTTATTCATTCCACTTAGTTCTTGATTGTCAACATATAACGGTGCACTATCACCCTCGTTGTCATTGTCATTATTCTCGTCCCTTGAAGGGGTTGTACTAGCGTAGCTCACCTTTTTCTTTAATATTCGCGCTTTGAGTATCTCCAACTCCTGATATTGATTATGAGTAATGAAGAATCTAGCCAATAATGGTATGCAACCAATTACTAATTTCCACGACCAACCTGTGATCGCGTATAATCTGTGTGTTGATAGGACCTGCGATATTATTACTTTGATTACAACACATATTACATAAATTCCAATCAATCCGGCACACGCTTGTCCAATGAACATAAACTTTCCCCAGATCTTTTTCATTGTATTATACGTCGCTTTCTTGTAATGATCTGGAGTTAACAAATACTCGTAATTTACCTTCCCACTTCCGCTTGGGAGAATTGTATCTACCATCTCCATTATTACTCTTTCTTTCTTTGATGGAAATAACAAGTTTCTGCGGGCTTCCTCAATGTCTTCGTTCGAGTAAATTCCACTTTGCGATAATTTCTCTAATGACGTAAAATTTACCAGATATTGTAATTCTGTCAATTCTAAGTTTTCCGGTGTCTTTACTTCTCGATGATCTGGTAATGCAATCCAAGATTCTGGTGTTAGTCTGTATAGTGGTGCCAACAATCTATTACACTGTAATACTTTCGGTTTCACGTCCTCTTCCAGTAAGATTCGTGTTACAGGCTCCATAAATCGCAACTTTCCATTTAAATTCACTGGTAACTCGTTGGTGCATTGGTCATACTTTGTCAGTTTAACTGGTACCGCTTTACATTTATAGCTATATAGTGCTTCACCGAAAATTCTGGCAAACACCCCATTTTCTGCAATTAACATTGGTGCTACCAAATTAGGATTGGTTATAGCCATTGCCATCCGATTTCGGAGTATTTCTTTGTTGAGATTGCAATCATTTATAATAACTTCTCGGTACACATTTTCAACAGTATTTTGACCAAAGTGAAATAAATAATCTATTTTGTTATTAAAGTAATTTGTCAACTTGATATCTCCGGCATGTATGTTTGTTTGGGCCTCTATAATCATTTTCTGAGATACATATATACCTTTATAATTTGTCTCATAGACATTTTGTCCACACTTTGTTTTAGTTTCTTTTCTCAGGAATCGCATCCCGTCTTCCTCTGAGGTTGACATTAACACTGTTGGAGTATCTTTCATCCGTAGAGGTGTGATTCTTGTTGTTGTACTCGTTGCTGGATCCATTCTTATTTTCTCGGGCTTTTCCCTGATCTGTTCTCCCGTTATTTCTTTAAAACTCATTGACTTCAATTGCACTAAATTGCACTTTTTGGTATCGACATCGTACACCAAAATTGATTCTCCTGTCTGACAGCTAGATTGTTTCATGTTGCAGAATGGATGTGTTTGTAGTTTACCAGTATCATCATCAAATGATCCATCAAATTCTCTTAATTCTGACATGTACTCTTCTACAACCACGGCTTTGTCAATTATAGCATCGTCTACTTTGTATGGCTCTCCTTGGCAATCACCATTCGACTTTATTATCCCTCGCACGGTTACAGTCTCACGGATTTTGTGGTTAAGCTTTGCTTGTAGTTTGATATCTGCATTAATTTTCAACTGTCCTGTTTGAAAGGCTGCCAAACAATTCTCCGGAATTATTTCTATCGGTCTAGGTATCGATTGCATTTTCACCATCGATGAGTGGCTCCATTTTCCACAATAAAATACAAAAGTAGTTCGTTTCACTGTACACTCTCTCACCTTTGATCTTCGAAACCCCGATTCTTGATATACATGATATTTTACTGGATTTGTCACTTTAAATTTTACTGGATATGCATCCGAACACTCTGCTACGTTTACCAACGAGTATACTCTTCCCATTTCGGTTTGGGAGCAGTCATATGCCACCAATGAATTCGTCGTATTTATTATTCCCAATAACATAAT
The DNA here is from genome assembly GCA_022537955.1 of Schmidtea mediterranea. Classification (NCBI taxonomy): domain Eukaryota; kingdom Metazoa; phylum Platyhelminthes; order Tricladida; family Dugesiidae; genus Schmidtea; species Schmidtea mediterranea. Next base: position 49,787,716 of record CM039679.1, on the reverse strand, counting down.
AATAGAAATCATCAACCATGGAAATGCAAGTTTTCCCTTTTTCCTCACTGTCTCTGTTTTTGGGCTCTCAGCCTTTTGTATTAACTCTTCCCATCCGCCATTGTTTGCGATCCACTTCATCAAATATTTATTCGTCATTTCAGTAGCTTTCTTTATCAATGATTTTGAATTGTCACTTTCCAAATAACCATAAGTACCAATCTCCAATATTATATAGGCTAGCACTGTCAATATTACATCTCGATCTAACTCAGTTCGTGTTAAGTCCTCAATTACTGCTTCCTCACAAAATTCCTTTTCTTCATAATTTCTTTTAATTATCGACGGTAATCTCCTCTTTAATTCCGTTGCCAATCTTTTTACAACTCTTTTCTCCCCCTCCGAAATATCATCTTCTGTTTCAGTTTCATCTAACAAATACAATTCCGTTACTAAACTTTTTAATATTCGCTCAGTTTCGCTTGATTCATCTAAACTCAAAGATTCAATTTCCGCATCATTCTGTTTTATCCCACATATCGCAATGTCATTTTTCGTCTCAACAAAGTTCTCTTCACTTTTCATCTCATCTATGCTCGGTAGTATCCTATTATCGGTGCTCCTTTCCTCAACATCCCTTGTAACTTCATTTTCTGATCTCATTTCCTCATTTTCCATTGTTTCTAATCTCTGCAATTCATTAATTTCTTGATCAATTTCTCCTGGGTCATCTACAACTTCAGTTTTAATCTCTACATTATCATTATCCACTTCCTCATACAGAGGCCAAAACGGTACTATTACTGCATCTTCTTCCATTTCACCACTTTGTTTTGTTGCGTACACATTATTAATACAATTTGAGTTACATCCGTAGTTTAACAAATATTCGTCATCATCCAATTCTCGTCCTTTGAACGTCAACACGATAATTCCGTCATTACCTAATATCTCCGCTGCTTTTTGTCGTATTTTCTTTGCTTTTACACTCCAATGTTCCTGATAATATTCAATCCTTTGATCCGCAATATTTAACGCTATTATCAAAGACTTCGCACTATCGTCTGCCGCCTCATAATCATGTCCTAGTTTTCGAATTACCTCTTTTAACTTTGCCTGATAACTCGTCGGTTTATTCGTATACGGTACGATGCATTCAAACAACCCTTCTTTCATGTCTCGATCCATTTCGATGCTCATTATGAATTCGATACTCGCATTAATTTTATCTCTATTCCCTGCATACAGGGTATCCTGTAAATCTGCTAGAATCTTTTCCCAATTTTGTCTGTCTGAATTCAAAGTATTAACAGCATTAACAACTTTTACTTTATTTTTCCAGCCTGGTATCAGACCGCAATCTACTAAGTACTCCTCGTCTTCCAGACATCGATTCTCAAATTTTAGTTGCACTTGCCATCCACTGTATTGACGCAGTATTCGCTCCTTTAGGTCTTTGATTTGTCCGTAGGCCTTTACACGGAATTGGCACTTCACATTATCAAGTCCCGTCGTTTCCACTATGATATCGTCTAAATCCCTTGTTGACCGTAAAGCCTTGCCAAACTTTTGCATTTGCTTAAGTATCTCATCGTCTCTGTTTCCTTTGAATAACTTTGCACATAAATTTATGGCTCTCTTTAGTTCGCTTTGGGTTAGTGACATCACACTGAGTTCTGCGATCCATCGTTTCAACTGGGAGTTGTCAGTTTCCATTTTCTCAAGCAATTTTTCAACTCGGGCTAACAGTGCAGTCGGATTCTCATCTGATGCGATCTTTCGCACTTTCGGGGCAGGTTTTCCCTCACCTTCTGACACGGTTCCAATTATCATATGAGATTCAGTTTCTTCATCTGATTCGAATTTAGCCACTAGTTTGTTCAGCTTCTGTCGCATTTCTCGAAATTCCTTTTCCATTTTGTCTTGAAATTCCTCTCTCTGAGCATATGTCATGTTACTGGTGTTTGGCATATCTTCTTGGAATCTGATTGATTTCTTTAAAATAGGTCTGCTGAATCTCTCTGAGTTCCTTGGGCATGATCGCGCCATGTGGCCGTATCCCTTGCACGAATGACATTGTATCTGTCCATTTGTATTCACTTTGTCCCTTTGTGGTGAAGGTGACGCTGACGATGATCTTGATCTGGTAAAACAGTTTCTGCTAATATGCCCTTTCTTTCCGCATCGATAGCATTCGACATCACTGCTGATCCTTTTGTTTTCTGTGAATCTCTTGTTAGGGCTGGGATTTTTCCCATATTTGAACCAACATTGATTTGAGTAGTGTCCAGACTTTTTGCAATGTTCGCATTGAGGATTATTTACCTGTCCATTTGATTGTACACTCATCGCTGATCTACCGGCTTGAAATCTAGTATTTGGTCTTAAAATTGGACTACTGATTTGATTTATTTTCTTTTCATCCCATGGTGCTCTCACAGGCGTAATTGACCGCTCACGTCTCTCCACATTAACTCCAAAAGCATCTGATCTTTTTGCACTTTTTAAATTCAGCTCTATCTTCATGGCTTTCTTCACGAGCTCATCGAAATTGGAAAAATCCACATAACATAGGGCCTTTTTGATTTCGGAGTGGACTCCGGTTATAAACTGATCTTCTAACAGCTCTTTAACCTGCTTGGCCATATCTACTTGATCGGGTTTGACTTCGAAGGCTTTATCTGCTAAAGTGGTCAGATGATAAGCAAACTCACTGACCGATTCATCTGGACCTTGAACTCGATTATAAAATTTCTGTCGCATGATTCTTTTGATATCTCCACCAACCAGTTTCAGTGCCATTGCATCCTTCAATTTTGTCCAATCATTGCCAACATTTCGTTTGTCGACTTGCTGCCAGGCTTCTCTTGCCGCACCCTTCAGATAGAGTGGGAATCTCTGAACCATAATGGCTTGTGTCCATCCGTATGCTGAGGCGTACATATAATAATCTCCCATGAAATCTGCAAATTCAACAGGGTCTCCCCCATATTGATTGACGGGTAATTTCTGACAACTTGCGAAATCAATCATCTCTCTATTGAGAGGCATAACAGCATTATCATTTGCCATTTGGACTTGTTTCTGACTTCTGAGGTTGTATCGGTTCACTTTGAGCTAAACTTCAAGCGTTAAACAATAATTTAAAATTACTTTTCAACTTCTTTTAAATCTCCCAATAATAGCCTTTTATAATCTCGTTAACACTATTTTCAAACTTCTAAGCCGACTTTCACTCACGTCAGTACTAATTCTTTTTATAATTCCTTTTTCACTAGCTTCCAATAATTTCCCTCCGACTTTCAATCACGTCGGTACTATTTTTTTTTAATAATTATTTTTCCACTAACTTTCAATAATTTTCCGCCGACTTGCAATCACGTCGGTACTATTTTTTTCAATAATTATTTTTTCACTAACTTTCAATAATTTTCCGCCGACTTTCAATCACGTCGGTACTATTTTTTTCAATAATTATTTTTTCACTAACTTTCAATAATTTTCCGCCGACTTTCAATCACGTCGGGCTCACCAGAATATATGTTGGGTTTTGGATTATTTCAAGTCGGTTCTCTCTGACTCCTGGTGTTCTTTAAATTAAAACAATGAACGACCCAACGTATATTGAAACAACAGGTTCACAATTTATTATCACGCTACAATGACCAATCAAAGTTTATACGATTCTCTGCTCGGCGTTGATGCTTTGCAAACAAACAATATTCACCTTTTGATCCTTTAGTTCTGTTGACTCTCGTTTTCCTCGGTTTCTGTTTGTTTTGATCCCTTTTCGCCTTTCCGTATTCTTAATTCTATTTCTTCTTTTCCCTACTTCCCTAATTCGTTTATCACTTTTCCTACAGTCTGATTCTTCGAACCCTAGCTGAGGCAGAATGCCGATTTTCTCTGATTTTCCCTTTGCTTATATACTCCTCGAAATCAGGATGACAAATGGTTATTGCCGAGCCAATCTTTCGTTTGACATTTTCTCCTACGTGTTTGCTTCGGCTGTCATCCATAATTGTCCAACGAATCCAGATAATTAATGGCCCTACCGGTCTTCCTACGCGCGCTATCTTCTCCTTACTCTTTTCCCATTAATCATTATGTCAAGCTAATGGGCCCAAATCTTCCTTTTGTTTGCCTTTTTTCTTGTTTACCCAGCTCGGGTTTCCTTCATCTCTCGGGTTCTCCATTGGCTCGGGTTTCCCATTAGCTCGGGTTTTCCATTAGCCAATTAATTAATTAATTAACGTTTTCTGTTTTCATACATTTGAATGTTTTTCAACCCTTTCTAACCCTTTTCTGATAAATCCCTAACCGTCATCTTGTTGACCATTAGCTAATCTATAACTGTCCCGTTTTTCCCATTCGATTTCGATGATTTTTCCATTTATTGATTTTTCTCGGATTTCCGGATTCTCGCCTTTCGTAATTGCTTTTTGCATTTTCTAATACTGTTTCCATCGCACTTTCCTTTACTATTAATTCTGTGCACGATCCCGCTTTTATTTGCCTTTTTTCTTCGCTTACTTTCCATTTGAATTATTATCCTAAATTTTATTTAAATTTTTAATTTTAATTTACAGACCTCAACAATATGATGAGTCATCCTATGACCTTGAATGAGTCATGGTCTTTGTTTCAATGACCTTGAATGAGTCATTGTCTTTGTTTAAAAATTTTTTGTACTTTTAAAAAATTTGTACTTTTGGACTTAGCGCGAAAAAATTTTCCCCGGGGGGTGGGGGGAGGGGGTATGTGGTCCAGCGGTGACATGGTCTAGCGGTGACATATCTATCTACTATTGCATTATCATTCATAATATTAATTGCTCGGTTTACATCAAATTTGTTTGGATGATACTCTTCAACGAATTTAAGTACATCGGTCCACTTATTACAAATGTCTTTGATGGTAGCACTTGTGATATATTCTTCTTGTTCAGCCTCAAATAACATATCCGTTTTGTTGGGTTTTTATATAGAAATTCGGTGCTTAGGTCTGACTCCTTGGTGTCCTTCTTTAATCGATTTAATTAATCCAACACAATAAGATTTATTTCCAATTTATATATCACAACTTTATTCACAACTTTCACAAAAATCGATTCAATTCACAATACTCTACAAAATTACTCTACACGATTTCACAAAATTCAATGCGTAGGGGTATGTCTTCCAAAAGGAGATGTCCCTGTCTGGGACGCAATTTGTTTGGCTGGTTGATTTATTTTTAAGTTTATTACCTCCTTTATTCTGCTCTCTGAAATATTCTCTTCGACCAATTGGCAATTTTGTTGATCTGCCTTTTCTTTTTATACTCATCTCGCAACTCAAGTCACCCGCAAACTAAATTGGTTTTGGAATTTTTGGCATCTCTGTCCAAAACCAAATTAATTATTTCTGGGCTCCCAGGGTTTCCATTTGTTTACAATAATTATTTTGGTGGCGGGTTTCTCTTTTATTCCGGTTTTCTTCGTCAACCAATTTCGCTTTCAGTAATTAGAAAATTTGTTGAAGTTCCGGGTTTCTCACACTATTCGTGTTTTCTGTTGGCTCGGACTTCCCATTAACTCGGGTTTCCCATTAGCCAAGTAATTTTTAATTAATTTCTATTTTTATTAAATATTTGCTTCTGGGGACCCCCAATCGATTTAATTTTATTATATTTGGATTTGTCTCGTCACTTCCCCCGATAAATATTTATTTTAAAATTTTAATTGATTTTGCCTTTTTAATTATTATTTCGAATATCAATGTTTTTATTGATTTTCCATTTTTACTTTTGTGCATTTTGTTAACCCCAACAATTTTAAACACACTCTGCTTCTCATACAAAAGTATTTGAAGGTCTTCTGTGGTATAATTTTTGTCTGAGTCTAATACTATATCCTCTGCATCAACATTGTTTACTTCTAAACCCATGCTTTGGGCCATTGACACGATATCTTTTACTTTATCAACTTCGGACATGACTTCATAAGGGCCAAACACATATTTCTATCAAACAATCCGGCCAAAGTTTTTCCCAAGCCTTGTTCAGGGTATGACAAGTAACACCAATCCATGCTTTATCAATAAAATTTATGCAATGAATCCTTCATATGCAATGGTAAAGCCAAGGTTTCCCAAGCCAGAGAGTGACCTGTCGAGTAGTAAAATTTATTTGTATTCAGTATTCACATCTCATTATGTTCATTACTAATTATCTAATATTAGGTGCTGTTGGGCCAAGACACAATTTTGTTTTAATGAATCGGTAACAGCACGCAAAGACAACATGCAGATTTAAAATCAGACCCATAAAACATCAATTAACCATGCTAAAATACGAGAAAGAAACAATAAAAATACAAAATCGAAAAACACAAAAGTAAATTAAAATAATAACAAAGTGCAACAAGACCCGAACGAAATAAACATAGAAATAACATGAGAACATGAAAATTTGACTGAAATTGGACAATTTACCAAAAAAGCGAAAAGTCCACGAAAGTGGAACGAAAATTAAATAATTTGAATTCGAAACAATTCAATTTAAAGTTAAAAAATAAAATTGTCAAATTAAATCACGAAAATAATAAAATTAAGATTAGAATATATCAGAAAATTACAAGGTCAAATTTTGTTTTACCACATCAAATTTAACACGCAAGGTTAGTGTCGTACAATAGGTATATATACCGATTCATTTTCACAGAATTTTAATCAGTTTTGTAACTAAAACTCGAAAAACCCGTCTTAACCAGTCTTAACAGTCGTGAACCAGTTAGAATCAGAACAATTTCTACGATTTTTAATGTGAGTGGAGGAATGTTTAAAAAAACTTTCTCCACGTCGCGTTCATCCAACCTCATGAGCTCTGTCTGGGCGTCGGCGTGGGGAAAGGGTTGTAATGAGATTTCGAGAATGCCATACCATGATTCAACAACGTATTATGTTAAACATGTATATGTCAATTCAAAACAAACGTTTTAAACAGATTAACTCATGTCGAAATTTTTCCGGCCCACAGCCGACACAACACCGCAAGTTAGTAAAATCCACACACCTCAACCGAATTGTGTAAGTGCGGTGTAAGTCCGCCAATGATTCGTGTCCGTGAAGGCTACGGCGTGAGAACGCAGGAGCTGAGATGTAAATATTATTCCGTATATGGGGAAAATGGGTTGAAGAGGGAATAGTCTTTTGGCTAGTTCATCATCACCCTTTTCCTAAATATTAGACCTAAATTATAATAAAACCACATCGACTTAAAATCGAAACACTGAGTAGTCCAGTGGACACTCATAAACTCTTAACATCTACGAAGAACCGAAATGAAGACGACGGAGACAAGAGAAAAATGCGAGAAGGTAATTAACATAAATTGTCGGTATGAAAATTTATTATTTCCCCGAGTTTTAGTCCCATGAGCTGAACGCAGAAGACCACACATGATTTCCGACGATGAACTTGGCCTGGAATGCGATAAATCCAATGTGTTTTTCTTAAAATATAAATTACCTCTTCCAACTTGTTCTACAAACTTCAAGAGTTTTCCAACTAAGATAGATACCATTTCCAAGCCCAACTAGTAAGAATAACTAAACGCATTTTCGAATTCTCAATGTGACCTATGATCCACTCCCGGCTAGACATGTTCGTAAGGAGATTCGAACTCCCGTTTTCATGCACCATCATTGTTCAAGTTATACGCTAGAATAGGAAACAAGTTAAATTATCGTATAGTTTTCATTTCTTTTTATTTATTTAATCCTTATGATAATGATATTTCGTATTTTCAACATTTAATTTATTTATTTAATCCTTATGATAATGATATTTCTTTTTTTTCTTTCATTTCATTTATTTATTTAATCCTTATGGCAATGATAGTCCGAATTCTTAACGTTTAATTTATCTAATCCTCATGATAATGATATTTCTTTTTTTTTAATTTTCAATTTTAAGCTTTACCTGAGTTAATTTAAATTTTTGGAAGAAATTATGAACTTCATTTAAACAATGGTCAGTTTTTTTTTCCAAATTTTTAAATACTTTTCTTTAATTTTACTATAAATGACGATTGAAAATTTGTTAAATTAGTATGATGGTAGGTTCGACCCTATGCTTAGGTTGAATACGAATGAACAAATATCATGATTAATATTATATTATTTTAATAACCTTATTTATTTTAATAGTCATTTATAGATTTCTTATGATCATTTAAGGTAAAGGTATGCACGGTTTTTATCTAAAATAAAGACTCTACATATCGGACATCTACTCATACTTGAACAGCTGATGGGGGGTGAAGGCTGGGAGTCGCAACCAAGTCGCGTAACCGTTAAAAACGTATCGAGAAATCAAAGTTAGTTCGTTACGAAGTACCCCAACGGTAACAAAAAAAAATCTCGATGAAAAAACCAGAATAAGCGTACACATATTCGACACTCAAATAAATTGGGCTATGCCCTACGCAAATTGACTACCCGATAATGGAACTCCATAATCTAAGAACGTGACCGATTAACGCCCATAATTCAACGAGGCGACCCATAACCGGAAGATTGAAAACTTACCTGCATTAGTTCAGGCCACTAAACATTAGAGATTAAAATAGATGAATTGTAATAACATATGCATTTTTTCCTTTAGAAAACTCATGGATCGACGCGTCCCGGGTCACTCTATATTTCCCGCACACTCGGCAGCTCGGTGTTGGCAAGAGATGTGGGACGCGGAATTCTCGATCTCGCCGGTCAGAGAGTCCCGGATGGGAGGCCAAACGGACCCCGACGATACCGATCTCCCATTCGTCGCTATCAAACGAGAACCCGGCCCCAACCCGACACGGGAAATCAGAGGTCAAGCCGAATTTCTGCTCGCCCGATTAGAAGAACATCAGCGACAGACGGATCGCCAGGTCAAGAAAGCGAGACGATACCTGGAGGAGGTGAATCGAGACATCGCTGCCGGACGAATCCCGAGTACGGACGGGTATGCCCCTCCGTACAATACTTTGTTCAATCTGGACGATCCCAGGTTGGATGTGAACACTACAGCGGTCACCGTGGTAGTCCAGTGCAAGATCCTACCAAGAGAAATGAGGAGAGCTAGCGAACAATCAAATGACCACCGTGAACATCCATATGCTCGTGAATACCCGAGAGGAAGCCCCAACCGACACTATCTGAGAGTTGGTTCACCTTGATTTTGTGCTGAAAATACATTCTTCTCTTAGATTTTCCTTGCTTACTTTATTGATAAATATAAATTCAATAGGAAGTAAATAATTCAAACCACAGAGACACACTCCACCGATCTGAAGGGCCCGTAATTAAAATACCAATGTTTACGATGCATGAATTAATGTCGAGTTTCTATTATAGATATGAATCCCTATCAAATCCTGCATCAGGAATTAGTGCGGACGCGGAAAACAAATGTGGGCTTCACCAACAAATCCTGCAATTGAACCAAAGAGATCCAGCAAATCAAGGCCACCTGGGTGGAGCCAGGTAGGGCAAAACGCATTTACCAATAGATGACAGCTGCACAGAAGGGTTGAGCTGAAGAAAAGCAGCTCAACCAAAATCAGAAGACTCAAATTAGAGGCCTGGGGGTGGCGTTATCGGCGTGCCAAGAGGGCGCGGCGGTAACCTACCCTTTAGTATTCACCCCAGCACAATTGGCCTACCGGGATACAACGGCCGCCGCGAAGCCTGCAACCAAGCCACCTCGACATCGACCAGGGAGATCCGAGCGTGCCAAACGTCGCGCCGCTCAAATGAAAGACGAATAACGCCGTGAATATGATCCCGCGTTGTTATTTAATAAATAGTTACGATTGATTTTAGAAAATTATATAACTTGTGTTAATAAAAATAACGAATTCGAACCAGAAACAAGTTGAATAATAAGTTAAATGGTACCAGACACAACAGTGAGGGACCAGGAAAAGAAAAGAGCACGCAAACCTTCTATCGGTAGTGCGTTGAACCCATCTTGAGTGCGGGCCAGAGTAGTTCCTGTGTGGTGCTCGCCTTTGGCGATCTGAAAACCAATGGTTACATTATCAATGTAGCCTAGCAACGGGTGAGCATTGGGGGCGAAGAAACATTTATATCTGGGGTCGAGGTCACTCCAACCATAAGCCCCACAGTGCAATTGAAATATCGCATGGAAGTTCATGGTACGATAACGACAGAAATGCCATAAATGTATCAGCACCAATAGCAGCACGGTACCGGCAAGCATTGTGGGATGCCGGGTTCGTGTTGTCTATCATTGAAGAACAAGAATTGCCCATACGTCGAAACCAGTGCGGAATCCGGTTCGAGAAGCGCGCCCGCGAGTAGAATACGTAATACCCCAAAGGGAGAACGCTGAACGAAAGGCAAAATAGAAAACAATACTTTCAAGGCGCCATTTAGTCCGAGTGAATGCAGAAATTGCCTCAAGACGAATCCCGAGACGGACTGACATGCACCAACATATGGAGTTTCCTATCTGCTGGATGATCCAGCCCTTTGGACGATAACAGCACCAACCAGTATAGTGTTGCCGAACCGAATCTTTTACCCTTCAACGCTGAAACGGCTCGGAAATAGACTATGCTAACTGATATCCTGACAGAAGATGGAAACGCTAGAATTGAAGTCACCGACATTTTAATTGATTGGCAGTTTTTCATTTTTCGGAAATTAAATACTATTGTAGTGAAATAAACTTAAAAACTTATACTTATTTTTTGTTGTTTATTTACGATATAGTATTCGAATAATGAACTAAGATACTTGGAGATCAGACCGTAATTCAGGGTCAAGGACCAAAGCGGGACGACCCAACAGCCTAACAATTATGATAGAACATACGTATTTATAAAGGTTGAACTATATTACTTAAATACAGATGATAACGATTAAATTAATTTAAGATTGTTAAGGTATGGAACTTATTTGGGATATCGGAAAGGAGATGGGCAGATTGCGACAGGATAAAAAGGACCTACAATGCCAACTCTTGCAAATGACCATCGACATCTACCAGGTTAAAGCCACTTGGGTAGACCCCAGCCGTGTTAATAAACTCTACCGGCAATTAGCACAGGTGAAGCAGTACTCTACAAAAGGTACAAGAACAACGTTTTCAGATCCTAGGGCTTGAGACGGCTCTCTTGGCAAGCCAAGAGGGACAAGCCGTTATGTACCCTCGGTTATTCGCTCCAACGCAAACAGCTCATCAGTAAAAAAACGCCGCCAGCAACGGAAGAATATTCCCATCGAACTCGCGCCAGACCAGACAGGGCCGAAAAATTACGGAGATGATTACTGAAGACAAATAAATAAGAAAATGAGTACAAAGGAATGATGTCAAATTAAAACTCTGTTTTTGTGTCTAAATTCAATTTTTGCTGATTTCATCAGAGTCTTATAAATGAATAATTTCCATTTGCTGACCTACCCCAAGGTTGTCAATTGCACTTTACCAAAGAAGGAATTTGAAAAGATGGCGAAAGTATGAGAACCGATAAAAGAAGACGAGCGCAGGCCATCTAACGATAGCTCGCTTAACTCAGGTTAGTTCGGGCCAGAGGAGTCTCTGTTAAGAAGCTCATCTTTGACTGACTCACAACCCCTTGTTGTATCACCAATTTTGTTCAACAGTGGGTAACAAGCGGGGAGGATAAAGTAGTTTTTGTGTACATGGGTTTCAAGGTTACAGAAGACATGATTGATGACCCTTAAGCTTAATGCACGAAAAGAGCTAGATTTCTTTAGGCCTTTGGTAGGTAAGAGTTAAAAAGAAAACAGTAAAGTATAAAGCTTTAAAGCAGCAGTCACAATGAAGAGTAGGATAAGGTATCGGACTTTTGTGATGGATAAAACAAAGTCTATTTAGCTAGAGTAATATCAACCATTCTCTTACGAGACAATCTTGTGGACGATTCCGCAGATCAAACCATTTCAAATGCCAGATGAAAGATGGTTCGATTCCCAATCAAGATAAGGGAAGAAATATTGTTTGAAAATCCAGGAAAGGGCATCTCCAAAAAAATTAGTTATCTGGACAGATGTCAGTGATAATGGAGGCCCAAAAGGAATTAGCATTAAAAGATATCAGAAATTCTATTCGACATCATAAAGTGTTATCGAATGAGTATAAAAAGGAAGCGCAATTGAAATCGTGACACACAAAAAAAATAAGAGAAAAACTTGCGAAAGACAAAAACTACGAAAGACAAAAATTGTGATTGAAAAGAAATTTGCAGAAGACAAAGAAAGACAAAATGAATTAAACAGAAATTCGAAACAGAAATTAAGCAAGGTCAAAGCAAAGCAACGCAACTAAATCAGAGTTACCAGTCTCAGAAACCCACCGCATTAGTAAGGTGATTGTAAAGCCAATTGATCCGAAAAGTGCTATTCTTCCCGAAGGGTCGCAATAAGCACTAATTGTGATTGATTGATAATTCGTTGTGTCATTTTAAAGTGGAGATAAAGTGTATTAATCAATAAAGTTTATATCGTTTGGATTTCGTTACTGTTGTTTAAAGCACGCTTGGAGTCAGATCGACAATAATTTCTATTCGAATTCACCGACAACCCCAACAACAGTGAAAGTTAAAGACATGCACAGGAGACAGAAAAAAGCAGGGAGAACCCGAAATAGCCTCCTACGAGACACAAACGGAGATCGTTATAATGACATGCAGCTTAGATGTGTGTTTCATTTATTAGATTAAATGCATTTAATTTTGTTGGTATTTTGAGTTTATAAGCGTGCAATTATATACCGAAAAGCGTTTTACAAGTCGATAATTTTGGAAATGTGATGGAATCAAACCAAACAAAGATGACGACCGGCCTTCTATCGATAGCTCGCTGGACACGAGGTACAACCGGACAAGAACAGTTTTGGCAACGAAGCTCACATTTGTCAGACAACCATCCCCGTCACAGTACTTACATTGCTTGGCATCGGGTAGCAGTCTGACAGTAGTATAAGGTTATATGTATGAGTTTGGTAAAAGTCAAGTTAACGCATTGCAGTAACTCACCACTTTTAAAACTTTAATTCCTTTCTCTACTGGTGTCATAATTTTTCTTTTATGGTCACTTATCTAATCAATAAATTTAGACATTCTCCATGAATAGCAGCTTTAGTATATTATTTTACATTTTAAAAGCCACACAAATTGAACCAATATTTAAAATAATTATTTTACATAACTTTAGTCATTCAAATTTATCTTTTTCTATTGATTTTAACTTTTGCAACGATTTCGCAATGTTCCTCACTACTAATTCTTTTTGTTTGACCTTATGATGTTGTTAGGTCGAATTTTTCGATGTAAGGCCACAAGACCTCTACTCACTCTCTCATATATCTCTATCAATTTGATTTTAATTTCCAGACCGGCAGTAGTCACACAGTTGGAGTTTCACGGTCACCATTGCGTTGCTATTAAACTGCACTTAACCCTTTCTAAGGTGGTGGCAATATACTGTACACCATTTTAAACTAATAAAAATATCTAAGTGTAACGCTGTCGGTAATCATTTTTACTTTTGGTACAACCACTGACATATATTAAGCTACAAGAGAACAAATTTATAGTATTTGAAACCATATATGTGTTTTCCCGCTATATTTATTAACAGCTGACAGACAAGTGTGTGTGACCTACTACATAAATCTTCATTTATATAATTGATCTTCGATTCAAAAGGTATATTATTTATTATTTTGATGCGATACATAATGCAGTATTCCTATGAAATTATTATTTTCCTTCTACTATATCTATATTTTGAAAATTTTGTAGCAAAACTTTTGGTGGCAAGATAGTGTACATTGCCCGTTTTATGGTAGCATTGGTGGCAACATACTTGCCACTGCCTTTGAATGTCACTATATATTCAACCTTTTATTTCAGCTATTCAATTTTTTAGAAATGACTTCTAAGAAATTTTTGAACATTGAAGATATCGAGACGGAGTTGGAAAATTTTGATGACAATAATTCATTTGATGGCTTTGAAAATTATGAAATATTGGAAGCTACTGTCAGTGTTCCTGTTCAATCCAACTTATCCTGCCCTCAATCTACTGCAATTGATAATTTGATGGAAGTATGTGATTTGAGCGACAATGAGTCTCTTTCTAGTTCTTTACCCGAAGAAAATATGGAAGTAGACTCTGACAGTGAAGAATCCGTATGGAATAAAGGTGAACTCCAACATGAAAGAGATTTACCAATCGATTTTGATACTGTAAATGTAACTCCAACATACAATTTTTCTGTAACAGATGGGCCAGTTGTATATTTTCAAAGATTTTTTGATGCCCAAGTAATTACAGACTTAGTGAACCAAACTGACCTTTATGCACAACAAGTAAAAATTAGTAATTGGGTTCCTGTCACTTTAGAAGAACTAAACGCATTTAAGGGCATCTTGATTGGTATGGCGCTTCATGATTTACCATCCATTGATTCGTTTTGGTCATCAAACCCATTGTTTTTAGTAAAGCCTATAGCTGACTGCATGCCCATAAAACGTTTCAAAAAAATATTGGAAGCATTACATTGCAATGATTACAGTCAAGCTCCTGCAGTGAGCTGTGCTAATCGTGACAAGCTATATAAAGTACGGCCTCTTATTGACATATTGAATACCAAATTTGAGAGTGCCACTCATTTAGTTCGCAGTCAATTGATGAGGCTATGATAAAATTCAAAGGCCGTTCAGGCATCAAACAGTATATGCCTATGAAACCTGTAAAGTGTGGATATAAAGTTTGGGCTAGGGCGGACTCGAACACGGGCTATTTATACCAATTTGATGTTTACACCGGAAAGCTTGAAGATGGGGTCGAAGAGGGTCTAGGAAGTAAGGTGATAAAGAAATTATCAACTTCACTAAAGAATAAAAGCTGTCATATTGTGTTTGATAATTTTTTTACGTCTTACACACTCATGGAGGAACTATATGAACATAAAATTTATGCTACAGTGAGGTCATCAAGAAAAGAACTTCCAGCTTTGGCAAAAAAAACACAGAAAATGAACAAGCACGAATCAAAATACAGGATAAGAAATCACACTGGCTATGTAAAATGGAAGGATGCAAAAATAGTGTCGGTGTTATCGACTGCCTTTAGACCGAACATCATTGGAGAAGCGAAAAAGACTCAAAAAGATGGCTCCACTAAAATTTTTCCATGTCCTCAATCCATAATTGAGTATACAAAGAGAATGGGGGGTGTAGATAGATTTGATCAAAAGAGAACGTACTATGGAATTGGTAGGCGATCTAAGCGATGGTGGCTTCGAATTTTTTACTTTATGATAGATGCTGCATTGTAAACGCAAATATTTTATATAACGTAAACCATCACAATGCAACATTATCTGGCCTTGATTTTCGTATAAGACTTCATATATCTCTTATATCCAACTACACATCGAGGAAACGACCGTCACTATTAAACAATCGTTTATCAAAAAACAAAAACATAATTCTACGCACAAAGACCTTGGAGTTCCCGATGAGATAAGGTTGTCAAAAGTCGGAGTACACATGCCAGAAAAACTAACAACATTCAGAAGATGAAGATTTTGTAGCTCGAAGACAAACAACAAAAGGTCAAATATTGGATGCACAACATGTAATGTAGCTCTGTGCATAAACTGCTTCAAGAAATTTCACAAATAGCTTATCCTGGAATTTCTTGATGCAATGTCACTGAAAGGTAGTGGCAATCATATTGCCACCCCTTCTCCGTAAAAGCCTCTTTTGTTTTTTTCTGTTTTTATTTTTTTATGATCATTTGTAACTATATAATTGTTATCAATAAACTTTGAGTTTTACATCACTTTTAGTTTCCTTTGCCTTAGAAAGGGTTAACGGTTCGTTTTAGAACGTGAAATTTACTTGGTTCTATACAACTGATTCGCCAAACAACTTTTCAACACCGTATGGGTAGTAACCGTTTACATTGAAAATTATTAAGATATAATTATTAATTCGTCAGTTTCAAGATATCAAAAAACTTATAAATGCTAGTTTGTCAATTTAAACAGTTCGTAACGGTAACTAAATG
This sequence comes from Schmidtea mediterranea, assembly GCA_022537955.1. Classification (NCBI taxonomy): domain Eukaryota; kingdom Metazoa; phylum Platyhelminthes; order Tricladida; family Dugesiidae; genus Schmidtea; species Schmidtea mediterranea. The sequence goes on along the minus strand of CM039679.1, from coordinate 49,771,641 downwards.
CCTATTGCGGTAACTAAATAACCGAAATCCCGCATTGCAGTACCGATACTAAATCGGCTGATATTAATTACACTTGTACCGGATCATTTTATTGCTATGTCAATAAAAATTATAAAATCAGATTAATTTTTGAAACGAACGTTTTCATCAAATTTTATAAACAATAAGTCAAGTCATTGAATATCGGGAAATTTTATTATACGGTATTCATCAAAATTAGACAAGATACATTTATCATACATTAAATATCAAATTCATAAAATATCCTACAATTACGCTAGGATTTTGTTACGATTGGAAAATACACAAAAACAAACGATAGATGATAACAAAATTACAATGGTTTCTGTACTAACAATAGGTCCATATCCAACTCCCTAAATATGATATATATAAACGTGTAAAATTCATTTCAAAACTTACTTGATGATGAAAATTAATAGTAAATAATGGCTTAATATCTGAGATTGATTCACCTGATCTTTGATTTTTTCTAATTACACTGTATGTGTCTTCGTCGTAAAATTTTAAAAGATAATTATTTGCTGGTAATTTACGATGGTGATCTTCAAATGTCACTTGATATTTATCAGTTTCTGTATCTTTACCAACTAGTGTAATATGTCCATTTAATTCAGCATACAGATTGATTTTCTACAACATAATTAATATCGTATTTAATTAGAATTCGTACAGTAGCTTGACCATCACATTTCAAGGTAATATCCGTTACAAAAACTGTCCTACTAGATAGCAAGGCTTCTTTGGTACTATATGTATTATGCTCAACTTGGGGATTATTACAAGTTGTAGCTGTGACTGAATAAATGACTGAAAAAATAAATAAAACGTTAAAAATCATTTTGACACGTTAAAACTGAAGTGGCAGTGAAATTCGTTAATATTTAATTAATTAGTTTCGATAAACAAATTAACTCTAGATAATTTTAAATATTTAATTAAATATTTAAAATAATTAATTAATAACATTTTTGTAGGTAATTTTTATGATTTCTTCAAATTTCAAATTAAAAGTTTATGAAAAAAATTTTTGAAAAAATTTTTTGAAAACAATTTTTGTTTGTGTCCATCAATTTTCTTTATTAGCCATGATGTTACTATTTTTAGAACCTAAAGCCTTCGCTAAAATTTTAAACAAAGAGGTCTTTGTGTGATTTTTACATCACCTTTTTAATGTGCAGTTAGTCATTTTATGACTCAATTTTTAATGCAACACAATATTAAAAAAGAAAAATCGGAATTCGGTATTTTGGCAGCCAATTTAGGATCAAAAAAATATATTAGTAATAAAGGTTCAAATGCTCTCAGACCCGATTCGCTGGAAATTAAAATAAAGCCTGATAATATCGTTAATATAATTTCCAAATCAGAATTATGTTCAGATAACGTCAATTCATGGACTGGTGACCATTTAGATAATTTTATTTCCCAATTAAAAAATGCTAATAATACACCATCTCCAATAACACCGAATAGTTTTTTTAATCCATCGGATGTCACACAGGAACAAGAGCAATTTGCTGAGTGAGTTTGATTACATTAATTTATAATGATTATTTTAAATTATAGTACTCTCACATTGCATTTAAATAAAATAAAGGAAAATTATCAATCTGGATGTCAGCCAACTGGGCCTTCATATTTAGGTAACATTATACAATTATCTAGTGCAAATGATGATAGACCGTTGTCGATTGCAACTGTTAGTGTTGGAAATAAAGTGTTTTTGTTAAATCAGATAAATCAAAATATTGATGATAATGCTAATCAATGCCTTAACTATGGAGTACTTGATTTACCTGGTAATATAACCATCCATGGAGATGTCAACAATATCAATCCCAATACCATAATTTTACAAAAGAATGCACCTAATATACAACCTCAAATAAAAGTAGCGAATATCCACAATTTTAGTAATCAGGCAACTGTAACTAACAGCCAAAATATTATTTGTTCAACACCAAATGTACAATTTAATGCTTATTCTCATAGAAATGAAAATAATGAATTAACGCATCTCATGCCAATTGATACCGACGTAGGGTTACCCCAAACAGACATTAATCAACAAGATTTAATCCAATCAATGGGTTTTATCAAAACCTCTGAAGGTATTATATATACCAGAATTCCAGACTCTTCTCACACTGAACTATTGAGTCAGTTAAATTCTTTAACAAATTCTACAGCGCGTTCCAATCCAAATGGCCAAAATGCTCATCCTCCTATTAAAGCGCCAAGCATGGAATTAATGAATCAATCTATAAATGAAACTCGTTGTCTATCAGCTAGTAGTAATGGGAATGAGAGTAGTTTCGGTGCTAATGACTCTTCTGTTAATAATAGTCATAAAGATTATTCGAGTAACGGAACTAAAATTAATAAATTATTGGATAAGGATTTGGATGTTGATCAGCAGCGTAGATTAGAACGGAAACGAGCGAGAAATCGGGATGCTGCGCGTAAATGTAGAGATCGGAAAAATAATCTAATATTGAATTTAGAGCAAAAATATGCAAAACAAACTGTGGAAAAAGAACTAATACGCGATAAATTATTGAAAAGTCTTGAAGAAATCCGTCGATTGACAGATTACATCGCTAAGCACGATCCTCATTCCAAATTCGCTTGTTTTTCAAATTTCCTAAACGATATAAAAATCCACGAATTAACCGATACCGATCTAAAAGACCTTAATTTGATCTAAGCTTATCTCACGTTAAATATTATGCATTTATATAATTTCGTTTTTTATAGCATGTTTAAATCAGATCTTGCTTTTTATTGCGCAAATGTAATTTTAGACTATGAAATATTATTATTAATTGTCAATTTATTTTTGTAAGAATTTAGAGGTGAGTATTTATCCTATGGACAAATGTTCTGATATTCGGCAGCATCGTTCAATGGTTGGTAGGTTGGTTTTATATTTTGACACGGGCTCTTTTATTTTAATATTTGTGACATATTTTTGTAAAGTTTTGATAATGTTCTTTTTTTGTAAATATTATGTGGCTCGAAATATATAATTTTTTATTTATTGTGTTGGAATTTTTAATCACTAAATTGTCTATTCATATCGAGATGATTATTTTCTATTCTTAGTAACAATAATTTCCTTAATTATTATTGGTATTTCGAAATTTAATTTTATAATAATTGGATCAATATTTTTACATTAATTGGTTTGAGAATTTAACGGAATGGGAATGTACACGCAATTAGTTCATTAACAAATCATGATTAAAGGGAATGCGGAAATATCTTTGTGAACGATTAATTTAGACTACAAAATATTGATTGATAATATTTAAATTGTACTTATCGCAAGAATGAATGTTTTGATTTCTAAATCGTTGAAGAGTTCCTTCAATTTGCATTCATCCTGTCGATTTTACGGCGATGATAATTTTTTATTTTTAGTAACATTGATTTCTTTGACGGTGATTGACTTTTGGAAATTATATTTAGTATGGAATTATTATATTTTAATAAATTTTTTAGGGCCTTAGTGACATTAATTAAGATTTCTAATACGCTAATAATATATATTGTTGGGCCAGAACGTAAACGGCCTTGAAAAATGTTTAAATGGATCAGAAACACACACGCAGATACAACACGCAATTTAAAATAAACCTGAAAAACACCAATTAAACCATATAAAATCTGAGAAATAAAAGAATTAAATATAAATTAATAAACATAAAAAATAAAATAAAATAATAACAAAATGCACCAAGATCCGCACGATACCTACACAAATACAACAAGAAAATACGACAAATTCGACGAAATTGAAAAAATCAATTAAAGTTCATTAAAGTGAAATTTAAATCGAAAAATTTGAATTAGCAATAATTCAATAAAAATTCTAAATAAAAAATTATAAAAATAAATCGAAAAATAATAAAAATAAATAATAGAATTTGCTAGAAAAGAACAAGGTCGAATTTTGTTTTACTACATCAAATTTCACACACCATAAAATTAGGTATATATACTGATCCATTTTCACATTTAACTTAACCATTTTTGAAAACGAACCATTTTTCAAACGGTTTTAAACCTATATTTGAAAATTGTTAGAACCATTTTGAATCAAAACTTGATTTTAAATCTATTATCGGATTCAATTTTTAGGTGAGAATTATTTATGGTGGAACCCTCTTTCCACGTCACGTCCTTGCATCTCAATGGAGCTCTGCTCGGCGTTGGCGTGGGAAGAGAGGTATTTATGTCATTTTGTATTATGATTTGATGTTTTTATGGAATGGTTAAAATGGGTAAATTTATTGTTTTATAATTAATAAATATTATGAATATACATAACTTATTTGATATGTTTTTTATAAATTTTTAATGTCGAAGTTTTTCCGGCCCACAGCCGACACATCACGCAAGATAGAAAAATCAACATAGTGCAGATTCATGTAAGTGCGTGGAAAACCGCCAATGATATGCACCCGTGAAGACTCAGCGTGCGCAACGCAGCGGTCGTAACGTCAATAATTATCCCTATAGCTGAAGCGAGAAATAAGGAAGAAGTCTCTGGCTGCTTCCTCGTTTCTCGATTCTGTAAAATCGACCTAAAATTATATTATACACGGCTTAAAATCATCACACCGAGTAGTCCAGTGGGCACTCAGTAAATATAATATGAACACAATGTGCGCCTAAGGCCTATTAAAGGGAAAGGGTACGGGGGTAAACTAAATCGAAATCGTTGGTTAATAATTTTGAATTAAAATGATAAAACTCATTAAATAGGTAATTTAATAATTCAATTATTGGAAAAATTTAGATGATTATTAAATGAAGAGAAATATCTCATCGATTAATTTAAATTGAGTAATTAATGATTAGCGAGCAAGGATAGGTAAACCATCGACTAAATTAATACCATTCATTTTTTATCAAAGTAATAATGATTAATTAAAGTAATATAATTTATTTTTAATAACATTAACATAATGAACCAGAAAAGGATAAAATGGTTGGTTAAATTCCTCTAGTTCAGTGATTATCATTAACGTAATTACGGTAAAGGTAGAAAAGATCTTTTGGTTAAAAATCAAGAAAATGTTTAGAAAATGAAGTAAAGTTTCAATTCACTAAGTAGAATATTTACCTAATCTATTAAAATAAAGTGGTCCATTTCTTAGAGAAATTTGTCTATTAATTTTCAAAGCAAAAATCAGGAGTTTGAATAATAAAAATTAATATGATTCGTTGAGTTAAGTTAATGCAACTATTGATTAAATTCATCAAGAAAGTAATACCTTGGTTGGTAATAGAATAACTCTTCGAGAAAAAATAAAGAAATGCGTTGATTTAAGACAAAAATCCTTTTCTGTAAATTTAATATAAATTCAGGAATCCAACATAAATCAATGATAATAGGTTATTAAACTAAAATCGACGCAAACGAGAATAATGAAATTCAGAATCACAGATAAGGCATGAGAAACAATCAAATGTCATAATGATAGCACCCGAGATAAACATTCATCGAATTACGATCCCGAAACGTGTCGAATAAAATCCTGATAATAAAGGTTCACTTGCGAGATCCGCTATCGAGTTGCCCTAAACGACGATAAAATACATTCAAACCACCAAAATAGCAACTTACGGAATAGCTTCAACATAATCGAAAATTAAATTCCAGTAAAATATCTAAGATCGCACGGTAACTACTACGAATAAAATCAGAATAGGATAAACAGCGGATATAAACAAACTAAACACTGAAGCTGCGACAACAAGATCCGCCGGAAATCGTTCGGTTAAGATCATCGAGCGATTCGTCTACTTAATTTATCCGGTTCAGCATCCGGCCTTGACTTAAACGTACAATTTGTATGCACCTAAAATTGTTATATCAAATTTGTCAACAAATTTACAAATGCTAGCTGAAATTATACACAGATAAAACTTTAGAATTAAAATACAGATTGACACTAAAATAAACTAACTATCAGCCTTATCCCACCTATATTATTACTTGCACTATTATATAACTTGCTTTAAAGGAGCGCATACTGAAAGGCCAGGTCTATGGGATAAATATAACCCACTTGTCAACTACCCATCGCAGGAGAGTGAACCCTAGTCAACCGAGACGCCCGTAAACTAATTTATACAGCATCCGAGTAGTACTTGAATGGCATAATTGTAAAGGATACATAAGAGAGTCAGACAATCAACGGAACATAGCACGCCTGAAGTTTCTAGAGGAACCGCCATCCGCTTTACAAAAGATATAACTAAAATACAAGCTAATAGACTTAGACGACTCCAATAACATTAGCCTAGGCATCCTTTAGTTGATTTTCCATAAAGCAGATAACTTAATTGAACCTAATACCAATGATATTTTAGACATGCCACTCGAACAAGATGCTAGACAGGAGACGGACAAACAGGGACGAGAAGGAGCCCCGACATCTACGGAAATATTCGACCAGATACGACAACGATGGCCGTACCCGACTACTTGGCGGCTACTAGGCTTGGAAAGAGACCCTTGCGGACTCGCGGGGACAACAGTATCCAGCTGCGGAGACATACATGTCCGCACTGAGCCTCCTCACCCATTGGGAAAGGGTGCAGGAGCAAGTAGATCTACAGGTGGTGAAAGCGAGGATGTATCTCGCAAACGTGATGGAAGACATCCTCGCCGGGCGAATTGCAGAAGCCTACCCACCTCGTCCAGCCCGCGACACCCGTCGTCCGTATCCAGTGGCCACCCTAAAGAGGAAGAGGACATTCGACGAGAGACATTAATTCCTAAGAACACAAACATTGAATATAATTAAATGTTGATAAAAAGAAAATTTTGTTAATTTGTTATCTTCGCCTTAATTATTTACATAGGTCGACCCGTTTTAACAATTATGTTTAAGATAACTATCAATAAAAGTTATACAACTCAATAGAGAAACTTTAATTCTCTTGTACATTGTAGTAATGACAACTAATCGAATCTTGCAAACGGAGCTAGATCGTGCAAGGAACACAATCGCGGATCTTCACAACCAGATCATTCAAATGACTAAGGAGGTACAACAGATAAAAGCGACCTGGTCCGACCCGACAAAGATGAAAGCCATTTATCACAAACTCACGGCGGCACAAAAGGGATGGATAGAGGAGCGGCAGCTCAACCAGAGCCTGCGCACTCAAATCAGAGGGTTGGAAGTTGCTTTAGCCGTCTGTCGGGAGGGGGAAGCGGTGACATATCCGCTTGTCTTCGCCCCGTCCCAGATGCCACATACAAGTTCCCAGTCCACCAATCAGTCCAACGTTCCATCGAAGAATCGACGCCCAGGACGCAAGGAGCGTGCCCGACGTCGAGCAGCACAGCTCCAAACTATCCTATGAACTCATGAATGTTACACGTTTTTTCTTCTTTAATTGAATAAAATAGTTGTATGTTTAGTCGATTCATTCTCGAGATACATCTGAACTTAAGCGTTATTAGGAATACTCGCATCATGGTTTGTAAGCAGTCGTCCACCTCCGCTCATAAATTTTCGTACACATGGGACAAGCAAAGCGAGCATAGGTCTTCTATCGACAGCTCGTGAACCCGAGGATTGTCCGAGCAACTATAGTACTAGCACATGGTACTCAATTTTTGCGGGCAGTCCACCACTTGAACACATTACCAACGTTGCCTAGCAACGGGTGCCAAGTGGCGATCAGCATCATTTTGTATGGCGTTACGAGGGTAACTGGAATGATAAGCAAGATATGAAACCCCTGTAACCCACCAATATGTTAACTGCCATCCATAATTTAATTGCGCATTTAAGGGCCACAATTAGACATTCAGTGTTGTTTTAATGAGACAATGACTATGCTGAGTCCTCGGTTAAAAAGTCACGCGCTCCTATCGATATTAATCATGGCCTTTAGTTTACCACTTGGTGAGCCTTATCTCTAAAATTGCTAATGCGCGACAGACCTAGTGTTCCATAGAAGTGTTGGGGTATTACGAAAAAGCATGTAAAATCAATAAAACACCAAAATGGTAAAAGTACAACATTAATTAAAAAATATACAAAAATTCGAAAGTAGTATTGATTAGGGAAAACTGATATGGTTGAACGCCAAATCGAGAGTAGAGTCCAGAAATAATAACGAAAAGTTAGTGAGGGGTCCCTAGAAAATAATATAAGACAAAAAACAAATTAATTAAAAAAATTAATTACTAATGGGTAGCCCGGAGTCAATGTTAAGTCCGAGGCAATGGGAAAACCGAGAGATGAGAAAAACCCGGCATGTAAACAAAACAATAGAAAAGGGTAAATTGGCCTGAACAATATTTAATGGGCACCACTGATCTATGGGGAAGTAATTATTTTCTAATGTATAATTTAGTAAGGTAGCAAACGTTGTTGACAAATGTCGGCTAAGGTGGTCTGTGGGGAAGTAATTATTTTTAATAATTTAGTATGTATTGAGCCAGTACTGGATTTAGTTTAAATGAATTGGAAATAGCACACAAATATAGCAATACGGATTTAAAATCAGACCCATAAACATCAAATAAACAACCTTAAAATATGAGAAAAATACTATTAAATATAAAATCAAAAAAACATAAAAATAAATCAAAATAATAACAGATATGCACCAAGATCAGCACGAAATTAACATAAAAATAACTAGATAACATAAAAATTTGACCGAAAAATGAAAAATTCATAAAAGTTAGCAAATAACGAATAAAATGGAATATTTTCAATAAGAAATATCCGATTAAAAAATTAAATAAAATAAATTGTTCATTTAAAATAGAAATTGACAAAATAACAATTAGATATTACAATTAAAATCAAGGTGTTGGGCTAGCACTAAGTTTTGTTTAAATGAATTTGAAACAGTACGCAAACATAACACTCAGATTTTAAAATCAGACCCATAAAACATCAAGTAAACACCTTAAAATGCGAAAAAGATATAATTAAAAATATAAAATCGAAAACATAAAAATAAATTAAAATAATAACAAAATGCATCAAGATCTGCACGAAATAACATAAAAATAACATAATAACATAAGATTTGACCGAAAAATTGACAATCTACGTAAAAGCAGAGATAAAAATCATTGATAAAAACCATTGATAAAATACGGTTTTAGATGATGGCCCGGAATTATTCTCCCTTCGATAACGAGCGGTGTTGATTATTGGTAACCAACCTTCAGCACTCTAAAACCTTCAAACGCAGGGATTGCGAGTTTTTACTACTGTTGGCGAATAGGGTTGGTTTTTATTTATTTTTTCTAGGGTTTTTGTGTATCTACCTCCTAAACGCCAGCAAGATTATTATTCTATCCCTCCTATGTACCCATGATGATTGCCATGTTGGTACTGTACATAGAGGTTGAAAATTCATGAGTAGGTGAGCTCCATTTCTAGAACTACTCCTCACGATATTTTCACTTTCGGGTTCTGGACTGCCGATGGAAGGTCTTACGTCTTTCTTTTTCTATATTCTGGTCCTTACTCGTCTATTCCTACAATTTCCATACTTATTTGTCATCTTTACGCGTTGTTTATAAATGTATCCTTCAAAAATTTGGGCAGCGTTCCTCCCTTATTTTTGGATAAATTTCCTATTTCATTTGTTTAATCACGGAATCGACTACATTTTTCCTAATTTACATTTATCTTTCCTTGTATTAAGATTTTGATCAACAATTCCTTAATTCCCGGTACGTTTCCCATGATTTTAAGTAATTAAAACCCTCTGCGATCACTTCAATAAACGTTCCTCTCTTCTGTCAGAATAGATCATTCAACTTTTGGAAAAATACTTTCAAATTTACATTCCTAGCCTATCCTATCCTTTCCTATTTGATTTTCTGATTTATTTTCTGACAAAGTTTTAAATTTTCCCTACAAAACTTTATTCCCGCTTAACTAAAGTCGCACTTCCCGAATTTTATTCCGACTCGCTCCGGCCACATTTTCAGCAGCCGCCTCGAGTATACAACGGCGCCCTGTGCACAAAGCCGGAACCGACTGCGAACTGCCGAGGGGTTCACGAGGCACGACCCACGAGCTCAACTAAGGGTTTTCACCCACTAGCCGGCACACGGTCCGTCCCATGAACCATCTATTTAAATACTTAGTATAAATAAGATTTTAGGGGGATTTGTCAGTGGAACCAAAAGATTCCACGACCATCCAGAATAAAATCAAAGTAACAAGACTTCGAAATATATATTTATACAAGAAAACAATACTTACAACCAGATTTGGAAAATTGACATGAATTGGCATACAAAATTTTGTCTAAGAATGATTCACTGCTAGTCTAAAAATTTCTACAAATTTTCTAAAAATTTTCTGCCGGACTAAAATTTCTAAGTCTGTTAAAATTCGGTTAGAAATTATGAAAATGACTGCAGTATATATAGTGTCTTTGTGCCTGTTTGCGACCAATGGGCGATTTTTCGCCATTTTTAGGGTTTTTTAATTATTTTATTAATTTCAAAATATTTTTGTAATTTTTATATATTTTTCTTTATTTTTTGATATATTAATATTTTATTGTTGGATTTTATTTTTATTATTGTTTTCTTGTAATATTATTTTTAAACCCCAATATTTTGTTTTCTGGTCGCCTCTTCTGCCTGTGTTTTTTCTAAACCTTATTTTGCAAGGTTTTGGCAGTTTATTTTATTTTTCATATGTTTCTTTTTGCATCTGTAGGCATTTTTCCGAATTTTAATTAATTATTTGTTTTATTTAATTTTTGTGATATTTTTAATTTGTTTTAATTAATATGTTTTATTTTATTTTTGGTTTCTTCTTGCGGTGAGTGCTTATGTTACAGCAGCCATATTGACAATTTCCAAACGACATTAATTATTTTGTTTTAACTTATACAATTTTCACATTTTTGCTTAAATTGGTTTTTGTAATTTTGTTTTAATTTTGGCTCTGAGCCCAACACTACCATCTTATCTTGAATTACCTTATTAAGTGCTCCCTCCCTTTAGACCCCTAATGGAAGTTCCTCACTACCTTGATTAGCCGATCAGACCCAATCCAAAACTGACCTTTTAATCATAACCTGAGTTATGAAGTTTTGCCACCCTTACCAGATTCATGCACGCCTGTCTTCCCAACATTCCCACCATCAATCGCTACTATCCTGAACGGGGGTCTTATAGTTATACATGTTATCAAGTCACATTTGGCCAACCCTACCTTGGTAAGCCGTTGCACCCTGATACCTAATAGATCAACAATCAGCATTTGTTATCAAGTTATATTTGGCCAACCCTACTAAGTAAGGCGTTATACCATGATAACTGCTTAATTATTAGATTACTAGAGCTGAATTACTTTATTGTGTTATTCCTGACCATGTATAAAATAAGATATTTTAATGAAACCCGCCAGTTAATCAGTAACAAATGAAACCTTTTGCATTCAAATCATTACCTATTTGATTACTCCTCAGTTATAGTTTATTATTCCACCAAAGGTTTAATATGCAATCCTTATATCCTGATTCAGTAATATTAGAAAAGCTGTGGTCTAATTCCCATAACCTCGGGTGACATCTGATCGAATATAATACGCGCAAGCTGAATAAATCCAACTCACTTGCTAAACCTTATAGGTTGATAGCCCATATGAATTTCAATCACTAATATTTCTATTAGCAATTTTTCCAAGACGTATGGAATAGTAATTTCTAGACTTCGCTGCTACCTTTAAGATAAATGTAATCCGAATATCATTCAGAAAACCAGCAACTTGATAGCCTTCCCTTGCTTATCCATCTGATCGTTCCAGTTCGTATATGGATATGTAAGTTATAGACTTCGCTGCTACCTTGAAGATAAATGTAATCCGAATATCATTCAGAAAACCAGTAACTTGATATCCCTCCCTTACATAACCATATGATCATCCAAGCGCTTTATAATGTACCTGTAAGGAGCCAATACTTCCTTACAACCAGCTATATATCAATTACCCATGGGTTAATTTGTAATCCAGAACCTGTACTTGAGCAGTAGTATTCCAAAAAACTGGTAATTGATATTTCCCGGCTTTTTAGTATCATCCGATCAATATAATATGCTCTAACGTGCAGTCCGGAATGGGCAACCCATCCATTCCACTTCCTTACCGTGCTTTAAAGGTATACCACAAGAGTACCACACTTTATAGCCGGTGGCTTCGTTGTACATTCCAATAGTGGCAAAAAGTACCATTACTGAAACCCTTGGTTTTTTCCCATCAACTTGGTCCGGAACCATAGCAGTGCAATAAACTTCTTGAATAATTACGGCAACAAGGCTGAACTAGATTTCTCTAGCCGTACAGGTAATAGCCCGGATTCTTACTCCCTTTTTGCGGTTTCACCACTCTCAGTCCCAGAAACCCGGTCACCAAAGTACTTATACCTCCCATCCCGCATCTACTGCCATAGCCCCCGAGTCCCGTCTCCGGAGGGTCCAGATTCATACTGAGACCATCCCAACAACCCCCTGCAAATTCTCAATCCCATTAAAATTAAAATGTAAAAAAAGCATAGAATAGAATAATATAAAATAAAATAAAATAGAAAAAATAGAAAAAAGATTTCCCTCAGTTACCCAGATTTGTCCCAGTTATTATCATTAAAATAAAAAAAAGTCTAAGTAAAATAAAATAATTTTGGTTAGAAATAATCTAAATAAAAATTTAATGAATAAATTGTCAAATTAAATCAAGAAAATAATAAAAATTAGAGTTAGATCAGACAAATAATGCCAAGGTCAAATTTTGTTTTATCGCACTAAAATTAACACGCAAGGTTAGGGTCACAAAACAGGTATATATACCAATTCATTTTCGCATAAATTTAATCACTTGTGAGGGATAACTTTTTCTCGTAAAAAACTCTTACGTTTTTTATCAGAAAAACAGTATTGTATCACAAAGTACTGGAACAATCGTCTCGAACTATTATCAAGCACTATTGGAGAAAACTCGCACTAAAATTAACACGCAAGGTTAGGGTCACAAAACAGGTATAAATACCAATTCATTTTCACAGAAATTCAATCACTTGGGAGGGATCACTTTTTCTCGTAAAAAACTCTTACGTTTTTTATCAGAAAAACAGTATTGTATCACAAAGCGTCCGGAACTAACTCGAACTATTATCAAGCACTATCGGAAAAACTATCGAAGTGAGCATGAGTGGATGTTATGAATGCGTTATGGAAGTGATGTAACTATGTAATGACAATATGTTATGAGCAATTATATGAGTTCGAGAATATGAATTTATTGATCAATATTGGTTAAATGACTTGGGATGAAGCGAGTGAACAATGTTTATGCAAATGAACTTCCGATTACTATGTGAAATGCCAAATAAACAATTTTATGCATCGAAGCTTTTACCAAATTTAGATGGTAATATTTATTTATTTTTCCGGCCCACAGCCAAATCAAATTGCAAGTTAGTAAAATCACACATAACTATCGAGCGGTGTAAGTGCGGTTCATAGGCCAATAGCTCGTGCCCGTGAGAGACCTCGCTGTGCGTAACGACGGGGTCGAACGTCAAATCATCGAACTAAATAGCGAAAGAGAGTAGCTCGAGAGTGGGTATTTTGGCTCAACTTTCTTGCACCCAATTTCGATAAAATCGACATAAAACTTTTAACGACAATCGGCTCAAAATTACTAACACCGAGTAGTCCAGTGGGCACTCATTAAATACAATGTGAACACAAATAGATCATAAGGACAAAGAAAGGGAAAGGGTATCGGGGAAAATTGCGAAATCGTTGCAACAGTTAAAATGAATAGCCATCGGAAAAAGATTAATCCGAACGACCAAAATCATGAAAAGTATTAATTTAAATAATACGTAAGAATTAAACAAAATTTTCTTTGAGTTGAAATGGAAAATATTGGTGGACCGCTGCTCAAACTTGCCGAATTAATTAAAATACTTATCGAAAATAGGAAAGTAAAAGTGGAATGGGACTCAATTGTTTGTAAAATATTCTGATAAAACTGTAAAATAAGGGCGGAACGCTGCTAAAAATTTCCGAAATAGCAAAAATACTTTATCGAAAACTGTAAAATAAGGATGGAGTACGACTAAATGTTTATATAAGTAAAATATTTCCACAAAGCTGAGGAATAAGGATGAATCCCTACAAAAAACTTGATAATAATAATGATAATAGTAAGGATAATGGTATTAATAATAATAATAATAATAATAATAATAATAATAATAATAATAATAATAATAATAATAATAATAATAATAATAATAATAATAATAATAATAATAATAATAATAATAATAATAATAATAATAATAATGATAATGATAATAATAATAATAATAATAATAATAATAATGATAATAATAATAATAATAATAATAATAATAATAATAATAATAATAATAATAATAATAATAATAATAATAATAATAATAATAATAATGATAATAATAATAATAATAATAATAATAATAATAATAGTAAATATAAATATAATGGTAATGGTAGTAATAGGAATATTAATAATAGTAATAGCAGTGATAATGGATTAGAATAATACATATAATAGTAACAATGATAATGCTAGTGACAATAATAGGGAACATAGTAGTTATAATAGGGATAAGGGTAAGAGAGATACTGTGAGGACATTTAATATAACAAACGGTGTACTGGCCATGGTAAAAATCGATAATACGAACAACGAAAAGAAGGACTATAATAATGGGCATAACAATGAATGAGATAGCGGTATGGATTAACATTTGAAGAATATAGGAGAGTAATGGGACCTAAAAATCGAAATCGAGCACAGGCCTTCTATCGGCAGCTCGTTGGACCCATGGATTGTTCGGTCAATTGCAACATTAGCAATAACGCTCACTTTTTGCGGTGGATCGTCCGCAAAAAGTGAGCGTTATTGCTAATGCTGCAATTTAGAAATAACAGTTTGTCAGTGCAACCTCAGCCGGGATTGAAAGCTGTTCTATTGGGAAAAGCAATTTAAACGAAAATGAACAGGAAACAAAAATCATTGGAAAAGCAGCAATAACTAACAATTTACTGGAATAACCTCAGTTTGGATTGAAAGTAGTTTTCTTGGTAAAATCAATCAGCACGAAAAATAATAGGAAGCAAAAGCCATTTGAAAAGAGTAAATAACGAAAACTTTGTTGGAACACCCTCAGCCGGGATAGAAAGTGGTTTTGTTGAAAAAATCGAGCAAAAACGTTAACACAACAATAAGCAAAAGTCAATGGAAAAGAAAAATAACCAAAAATTTGTCAGAACCCTTTCAGACGGGATGGATAATTTTCTTATACAAGCAAACTAAGAAAAGCAAGAATCCGTTTATCTAATAAAAAAAATGTCGAGACGACATTTTGTCAAACCCCAGAGATATGATGAGTAAAAATAGGAATTTAATAGCGAACTATATAAAACGAGAGACCTGTAAACCAAACGGGAAAATAGTTTGGTGAAACAAATGGCTCGGCCATCACATACCAATCTGGGGTCAATAAAAAAGAGAGATTAGCGGAAAACTATTGAAAACGATGGAATTGTCTACAAAACGAAATGAAACAAATGACTCGACCACCGAGTACAAAGTTGGGAACTCAGCAATGAACAAAGTGAACAATATACAAGATTTCTATTAGAAACAATAACAAGCATGAAAACGTTGGGACGACATTGGACAACTAATAATTCGTAAAAACATCAACAGAAGGATTTAAAACGAGTAAGTGCCTAGCAAACGAGAGA
Organism: Schmidtea mediterranea; assembly: GCA_022537955.1. Lineage (NCBI taxonomy): Eukaryota > Metazoa > Platyhelminthes > Tricladida > Dugesiidae > Schmidtea > Schmidtea mediterranea. The sequence continues at coordinate 49,755,794 of CM039679.1, read as the reverse complement.
AGCAAGACATTTGACCGTAACCGCCGAGACGATATTTCAGACAATTGCAGAAGGAAATAAATAGAAGGAAATAAAACAAAAACTATGAAAATCGATCAACTTATCTACATGGAAAGCAAGCTAACGAGTGAAAGAAATATAGAAAGAAAAGATCAGTGCGAAATAAGAAGTGAAAAACTTGGTTTGATCACTCGAAGCTGAGATCTAATGATTATTTTACAACGGAAAATAAATGTCAAAGAAAATTAAGAAACTACCAATAATCTCAGAACTATTTACCGGTTAGATCACATCTCACCTACCTCTTGGTGTCCTCGATACTCGGTGTGGGTATCCAGGTTGTGTATCGAGAGGTTCAGCGCTACCAGTCTCTTGGCTGATAACTTCCTGAACACGACAGTCCGCCGTTGTACTCTGGTGCCTCTCCACCAGCTAAGGAGAAAAAATATTCCTATAGGTACCTTTACGAGATTTTTGGCTCCCTCACCTTCTGCTCCTTAATAATGCGCATGTTTCAATTTTTATTTTTATTTTCGGTTTCCCCCACACTTTCCCAATTCAAAAATTGTAGTAATCGCGTTGGTTTGTTCCCCAGAGAGGTGATCAATCTCTCGCCAGAAACTCACCAACATTTGCGACGAAGCCTACTACCTTCCTCTCCTCGGGTTGATCTGGATTTCCCATCTGGATAAGCGTACTATCGTTATTTTAGCTCGGTTTGAGATCTCACTTTCCAATATTATTCCCATATAGTATAATATAAATATCATTACAAAATACTCTAAGAAATGAAATGCATCGAAACTTTTACCGTACCTTATGTGTGATTTTTCAGCTTTCGCTGCTTAAGTTGTGTTTTACTTGTCCACTCAGAATTTATTTAAAGGCTTTCATGAAGTGTTCGGCTTTTTCAGTATGTTTTACACCTTTCGGTTGCTATTGTTTTTTCGTTTATTATTATTATTTATCTCAACTTATCGTACTCATTTTCAATCATCTATTTCCTCTAGTTGCTGACTATTATTTTCGTATTTCATTATTACTTACTCCAAATCCTTTATTTTCATTTATAACAAGCATCATCATTCTATTCATCTACGCACATTGTTAACTATTCATTTCATTTACACCAGAACATTTCCTTTTATCCACGCCTAAGTTTCTCCATCATTTTGATTATCTTTTCATTAATTTCTCCAACTTTATCGATTATCTCTTTCTCATTTAGTACCGAATTTGGCTTCACTTAGTCTCAAATTTTTGAAATTCACACAACCGGTCGGTCGTTAATTCTGCTACAGTTTCTCATTAACTTTATTACAATACACAATTTGTAGGAGTAAGGACTCGAAATCGTTGCAACCTTTTTATGAATTTCCGTTAATAATTTTGATCTTTAATTTAATTACTTTTAATTAATCGTTTATTACGTTTAAAATTATTTTAACTGACTTGGTGATCCCGTCTTATTTCAAAACAATATTAATCCGGCAATTTCTATTTTTCCAATTTATCACGAACTCTTACCGCTATTCTTATCTAATTGTTATTTATATAGCTCTGGAATTTATTTACACAATATTTACACGACCCACATTTTTGTGGTTTCCCATTTTCTAATCGCTTTAACCTTGGTGATTTCCACCTATTTCCATTTTTCTTATTTTAATTTAATTTATTTTTTTTAATATTTTTTTTTGTAACTACAGTTTTTGCATAATATTTACATGTTGATTTCAATTGATTTATACAACATACCCATTATTTTTATTTTTATTTATGGTTTCTTCTTTTCCGGGTTTTTCCTTTACAATTATTGACAATTTTATTTTTTTCTCTACTTTCCTGTTGAATTGTTTCCCTTGAAAATTTTATGTATTTAATATTTTATTTTATTTGCATGTATTTAATATTTTTCCTTCCTATTTTATCATATTTTACATTCTCTATTTTGCCTTACCCCTCCATTTTTGATCAACTATGCTCATATATATTCTAAGGTTATCTGTTATGATTTTGTTATTCTCTTTTGCACGTTTATTTCATATTATTAGAAACTCTAAGATACCTTGTATCCTTCTTAATTTATTTATAACGATACTATCTAATTTTCGTGATCGCGAGTAATTATTGTTTATTTCGTGAAATTTTCTACTTTTCTGTTGATTTTTCTCCATATTTTGCAGCAATCTTGACGATGTTCCTGTCCTCCATATCACTAACATTCTGGTTGCTCTTAAGTGAATTCATGTTCCACCGTTTCTAAAAATTCATACTTTGTGTTTCTATTTTCCATGTAGACAAACCGGTCATTTTTCAAAGTTTCTGTCAATATTTTTTAGTTGTTATCTATCCACGTTTCAGTGAAATCCGTCCCAACATTTATTGTTTTTGATCATGATTTGTTTCCACCTAGAATCGTTATTCGTGCTCTGCTGAGTGTGCTCCTGAGATTATTGGTAGTTTCTTAATTTTCTTTGACATTTATTTTCCGTTGTAAAATAATCATTAGATCTCAGCTTCGAGTGATCAAACCGAGTATTTCACTTCTTATTTCGCACTGATCTTTTCTCTATGTATTTCTTCACTCGTTAGTTTGCTTTCCATGTAGATAAGTTGATCGATTTTCATAGTTTTTGTTTTATTTCCTTCTATCTATTTCTTCCCGCAATTGTCTGAAATGTCGTCCCGACGTTTCCTTGCTTGTTATTGTTTCTAACAGAAATCTTGTATATTGTTCCATTTATTCATTGTTGAGCCCCCAAATTTGTAATTGGTGGTTGAATAATTTGTTTCATTTCATTTTGTAGACAAATCCATCGTTTTCCATAGTTTTCCGCTAATCTCTCTTTTCTTATTGCCCCCAGATTTGTATTTGGTGGGCAAGCCATTTGTTTCATCAAAATATTTCAACGTTTTGTAAACAAATCCCTCGCTATTAAATTCCAATTCTTATTCATCATCTCTCTGGGTTTTGACAAAATGTCGTCCCGAAATTTTTTTTAACAGGTTCTTGCTTTTCTTTGTTCGTTTGCATAAGAAAATCATCTATCTCGGCTGAGAGGGTTCTGACAAATTTTTGGTTATTTTTTCTTTTCCATTGACATTTGCTTATTGTTGTATTGATGTTTTCGCTCGATTTTTTCCAACAAAACCACTTCCAATCCCGGCTAAGCCCCCTAATTTGTATGTGTGGTTAGTGGTTTGCGACCTTGACCCCATGCATACAACCTTTCTTGCCCTACAATGGTTACCCGTTGCTAGGCAACTTTAGTACTGCAACCATTGGTTATGAGACAGCCAAAGATGAGCTCTGTTCTCAGAACTGCTAAGGTCCGGCCTCATGATGGGTTCAACGCGCTACTGATAGAAGGTCTGTGCGCGGTTTACAATTCCGATTTCTTCTGTACTAATTTGACTACTAGATCACTCCTTTTCCAGCTAACTACTCTATTTCGTGATATTGAACAGTATTAATTTGGGATAAAACATTTCTTAAAAGATTCATGAGACAATCGAAGAAAATTTTATTTTTTAATATAACAGTATTAAGCAAATTTTCGTTTCACTAGTCCGTTTATTCTAGACGATTTTTTGTTGGTTTCTATAAGTGTCGCTTTGCTCGCTCCGCTTTTGCAGGTCGGGGATGAGACCCTTTGAGTATTGACTGATGGACTGTGGTTTTAGATTCCCGAAAGGCTATTTGCGCTGGAGCAAATACTAAAGGGTAGGTCACCGCGTTGCCTTCTTGGCAAGCTGACAGTGCTACCTCCAAGCTCCGGATTTTTATCAAGTGTGTTTGTTGATTCAGCTCTGAGTTTGGTGTTAGTACCGACATAGTTTTGGAAAATAGATTCTTGTTTAAATCTGATAGCACGATAAGTATTGACAACTTGCACATCTAATAATTAAAAAATTTTGAGCAATCACCAATGCACTATATAATTTTGCTTTGGATTATGTGTTAACAGTAATTTCTCTACTTTTGAAACACATTTCTTTTCTGCATCAATAGGGAAATCATCCAATAAATCATGAATTTCAGTAGGTAGTAATGTACACTCCAGATACCACGAAGACTAATATTTTTACAAAATTAATTAATATTTTTAAACATGCCAAAAATGTTTTTCGCGCGCCAGAGGCGCGCAAAACAATTAGTATATGCAGCTCGCCGGCCTTCGGCCGACTTGTACTTGAGGTTACACCTTCTTCTTCACAGCACCCAATGACTGCAAATACAAACATACCGATTAAATTGCCTAATAACACTAAGCCAAAAATTGCAAATAAGTTCAATAACCTAACGCCAATAATTGCACCAAATATGGGCAAGTATAAGAATAATAGATTTGGACTCTTTGTCAACCAAGACCAACCTCTAGCCCTTACGATAAACAATAAGCACGCACTGAAAGCCGCAATTACAAAGCCTATTACGCCTGTTGTAATATCAATACTCGACAAAACTAGAAATTTACCCAAAACCACAACCTTAACAAACCCCAAAGAGATAACCACCACTAAACGCAACATAAACACATCTAGTAGACCATATTTTTCAATGCCAATCCCAAAACCACCACAACCAAACACCGCCAAATCACCAAATAAGATTGAGTTTAACCCATTGAATAATTTTAACCCAATTACGAAAATAACCAAAAACAATAACACAGAGATCCCATACTCACCACAACCAAATATTGACAACTCACCAAATAAGGTTGAATTTAACCCAGCGAATAATATTGACATAGATGAGAAAACGCCCGAAAATATTAAAACAAAAATAAACTTTAATCTAAAACCAGTTCCGAATCTATTTTTACCCAAATTTATAATCCCAAATACCCTCAACATTGAGATAGATAATCAAATACTAAACACTAGGACGCCAACAATAGATAAAACCATAGACTCAATACCATTTAGTCATGAGATCCAAACTCCCGCAGATAACGCAAGTAGTGGGATGTGTCACCGTCAAATAATGTCACCACTTGATCACTCCCGGGGTGAGTAAAACGTTTTTTCTAAGTCTATAAGTACAAAAAATTTTTAAGACAAAGACAAGGACTCATTCAAGTTCATTGGATGAGTCATAATAATTTCTCAATGTCATTGAAACACAAAGACCATGACTCATCTAAAATTTTCAAGATCATTGGGACAAAGACCATGATTCATCAAAAAATTCTCAAGGTGATTCAAAACCTTTTCAATGTCATTGGATGAGTCATCATAGGTTTCAAGGTCATTGAGACAAAGACCATGACTCATCAAAAAAATTCAAGGTCATTCAAACAAAGACCATGAATCATCAAAAAAAATTTCAACGTCATTTAAAATTTCTCGATACCATTCAAAAATTTTCGTGGTCATTGGATGAGTCATTTTCTCAAGGTCATAATATTTTTAAAAAAAATTTAAATTAAATTTACTACTTATTTTTATAAGTAGTGTTTTAATTATTAATATTTTTTAATTTTTATTCTATGTTTTATTATTATTATTATTATTATTATTATTATTATTATTCTATAATTAATGTATAATAAAAAAAAATTCATTAACAACAAAAACTTTTATTAAAAAGAAATAATTCGACTATAGTAATATTGTCGAAGAGCTTTATTCAAAGCCTATTCCACATACTTCCGATATCGGGCAGCGCAGCAATGACATCCATCACCACATGGATATTTGGGTTCCATATCCTTTAACATTTTTTTTGTTCGATGTCCCATAGGAACTCATCGATTACGGAAAATATCCATATAGATGTATGATTAAAGACCAAGTCTGGAATCATTGATGCTGGCTTATTCTTCAATATTTCATTCAATATGGATAATAGAAGTCCAGACGTTCTTTGATAACTTTAAAATAATCATCTACAAAACTTATAATAATATTAATAATAATAAATTACCATAATGTTCGATTTCGTTCATTGCTTGAACTGCGCTCGGTACAATAACATCCATTTTAATGATAACATTTAATATAACAATTAGTTTCATACTAATTTAAACCAATGAGAAGTTAAACACACAAACCTTTAGCTATAAAAAATAAATATTAATTTATATAGATTTGAAAATTATTAAACAAATTTTAATAATAATATTAGTTGTTAGTTATTTTAAAATGGCTAACTCAATTGTTGTAATCGTCAAGATGTGTATGTCCTGGTAATGCAGTGTTGATGGATATTTTGTATATGATAGATAGGCCTAGACATTTGCCAACTCCAGTCAAAGAATTATCTGAAAGAATGAGTGATTTAGAAATCCGATTTGAACTCACATATGAGACTTTAAAAAGATCTTGGAACAAAATATATGATGATATTCTATATCTAAATAAGACCATTGGTATTATCAAAAATGAATTAAGAAAATCAATATTCAAATTGAATGAAAATCGCAAACTTAATGAAAAAATGATAAATCAAGTTCAATATAGTATAAAAGTTTATTCCAATAAAACAACTGATCAGTTCAATCGTATAATGTGTTGGGCTCAGAGCCACAAGTTAAACAAAAAATTAAAATTAAAATTAAAGTCAAAGAGTGGAAGTAATGGAACGAATCACTGTACATAAACATGCACCGCACAAAGATACTAAAAATCAATAAAAAACATAGTAATTAAAACAAAATAAAAACATAACAAAAATTAAATAAAACAAATAATTAATTAAAATTCGGAAAAATGCCTACAAACACAAAAAGAAACATACAAAAAAATAAAATAAACTTCCAAAACCTTGCAAAATAAGGTTTAGAAAAAACACAGGCAGAAGTGGCGACCAGAAAACTAATAAAAAGGGCTAAAAATAATATTACAAGAAAATAGTAATAAAAATAAAATCCAAATATAATATAAATTATATATCAAAAAATAAAGAAAAATATACAAAAAATAATAAAAATAATTTTAAAGTAATAAAATAATTAAAAAGCCCTAAAAATGGCGAAAAATCGCCCATTGGTCGCACACACGCATGAAATTAGTATATATACAGTGATGAATTTCATTACTTTTAACCTTTTGCTTTTCACAAAAACAATTTGAATTCTATACAGGATCATCGATTCGAAAAATACGTAAGGAGTTTTCTTTGATTTGTAAATTTTTATCATGATGTTTTTTATTTGTTTTAAAATTAAACCTTTCGATGATTAACGTTTCATTTAATCGTATTACTAACTCCATATTTATATATATATATATATATATATATATATATATATATATATATATATATATATATATATGTTCGAACCCTCTAATTTATATATGATTACTGTATGGCAATAGATGGTTCATGGGACCGACCGTGTGCCGGCTAGTGGGTGAAAACCATAAGTTGAGCTCGTGGGTCATGCCTCGTGAACCCCTCAGTAGTTCGCAGTCGGTTCCGGCTTTGTGCACGGGACCGCTACGCAGGGCGCCGTTGTATACTCGAGGCGGCTACTGAAAAGTGGCCGGAGCGAGTCGTTTTAAAATCACGGGAAGTGCGGATGAATCTGGTTAAGGGGAAATTAGGCCGGATCACGTATTGATCAGGGAAAATTTTTCTTGTGTTCGAACAAAAATTTCAGAAGTAGATAACGGGTAGCAGGGATAAGGATTAAGTCGAATCATAATCAAAAACCTATGAGAATTTTTTTTTAAACAAATAAAGGAAAATAATGACCGTAGAATTTATTTGAATTTTAAAACATAGGACATAGAATAATATAAAACGATTACCACTCTTCGATAAATACTCTACGGCATACGGGAGCAGCACTGTTGATCTTAGTCGACCACCGGAACTGAAATAAGGAGGTCCGTGAATAAAGTGATACCTTCAGAGAACCATCACCACCAGATAAGTGAGATATCCACCACCAATCGCTGTAGAGAACCCGCAATGGTTGAAATAATAGTCCATGTAGTTAGGAGGGCGAGATGGAGGAAAGAGAATAAAACTCCCAGATCTGACTATAATTCCATGACCTAACGGTAATGCAAGTCCCAAACATCTGATTACATCAGAGAGTCTAAATCCAATAGTATAAAATCGATAACCTTCACGGTTGAGTGGGAACGCACACATTATATGATCAACGTGACTTGCACGGACCAGAATTCCATTATCTTGGCACAAATCAATAAATTTGCTAATTATAGATACGCACCACACATTTAAGAAGAGCTTGGAATTAAATTTCTTTCTACATTCGTCAGTTACTGAGAAAAATCGTAAGTCTATATATATTACTTATATTTAAAACTTCTTTAACTGTCTATTAATTTTAAAATAATGATAATAATCTATTCAACCATTAACGGCGAGATCATCTTCCAGGTGTTTCCACACGGAAGTTCTAATAAAAGCTTCACCCACCAAATGTTCTATAGCGAAATCTCCGTTAACGAATTTAACCGTTTGATAAATTATAGTCTAGACACATTTTTTTTTGGGATGATTAAATACAACAAAAATTAAAATCGCATTTTCGATGAACTAAATTCCAGCTAAACTAAGCCAAGTCATGGATGAACTAGGGTATAATTTACTAAAAATCCCGTAAAGTTAACAAAGAGCGGAGTACGGTCACATTATATTTTAATAACTTAACGGCCGCATTACATTCTGATTTTTGTTATTTTGAATAACTTACGGTCGCATTATATTTTAATTTTGTTGTTTGCATAACTTAACGGTCACATGATATTTTAAAATTTTTATTATTCGAATAACTTAACTCGTTACAGTAGGACGGAATTTATTGTCCGGCCCATAAATCAAGTCGTGGATCTTGATAAATTTAGTTAGGGAAATCAGTCAAAGGAAACCTTTTCGATTAAACCAATTACTGAGTGATGACTGACTGTGACAACGAGAGAAACCAATCCCAGGTTGATCAATACGGGGAATGGTAGTGAATACACCCCAAAAGTTAAAATTGTAAAAAATCATAGGAGCTTCCCATATTTTAATACATTGTTAAAGGCATCGAGTATGAAAAGAATGTCTATTTTACAATCATTTCCAAATTTCGTTGCCGATTATTTACTCAAAATTCTATTAAAAGATGTCAGAGGTAAAATTAAAATCAGTAAATCTAAAAAACTAGTATTGAATAAACATCGTAAGCCTTTGTTATCGATAGTAAATAATAAAAATCGTAAGCAAATTTGAAAAATCATATATAAACAACAATGCGGTTTTATTGGCGCTATATTACCATTAACAATATCATTATTAGGTGGTTTACAATAAACGATTTGGGCAATCATTACATAACGTTAAATTAAAATTTAAATCATCTTGTTGTAATGGAGAAGATTTGGACGAACCCAGAAGACGAAGCAAGTTTCGGTGGAGTGGCAAAGTTAAAGAAAAGAGTCCCAAATTCGAAAAAGGAAACGCAAAAGTGGTTATCAGATCAGCTTGCGTACAGTTTAAACAAACCGACGCGGAAAAGATTTCCAACGAGAGCTTATAAGACATTCGGTATTGATGCTTTATGGCAAATGGATTTGATGGAGATGATACCGTATTCGAAGATTAACAAGGGTTATAAATATATTTTAACGTGTATTGATGTTTTCAGTCGTTTTGCCCGCGGTGGACCAACAAAGACAGAATCTGCCGAGGAAATATCTAAAGCAATTAATAATATATTTAAAAATGGTCATCAGGACAACTTGCAAACCGATCTAGGTATTATTATTATTATTATTATTATTATTATTATTATTATTATTATTATTATTATTATTATTATTATTATTATTATTATTATTATTATTATTATTATTATTATTATTATTATTATTATTATTATTATTATTATTATTATTATTATTATTATTATTAGTAGTAGTAGTAGTAGTAGTAGTAGTAGTAGTAGTAGTAGTAGTAGTAGTAGGATGTGAGCCCGTCAGATACAACCCCCGCTGGCTTGCGTAATTATTACGTAACATTTGATCTCTGTCCTCGCTGTTGGTACTTGGAGATTGATCTTTGGTCAATGACCTCATGATTACGACACTGGTCAGTTATTACGTAACTCGGTCGCACACGTATTTCGTCACCAGTGGTCAGTCGCACACTCATTATGTAACCTTGTTATGTGACCACTGGTCGGTCACTACCCGGAGACACACTTATTACATAACCTTTATTACCTAACCCATTGGTTAGTCATACACACTTATTACCTAACCCACTGGTCACTACCTGGAGACACACTTATTGCCTAACTGTTATTATGTCACGTAGTTGTGGACCAACACACCTACCACACGCCCGCCTTCTAGAACCTTCCACACACCTACCTTCTAGAACCTTCCGCTCTTAAAAATTTCACACACACACACACCAACCAATGATCACCGATCCGCACCGATCCATACCAATCCGCACCAATCAGCACCCATCATTGCCCAACACGCCTACAACTACGTCTACGACTAAGTCATAGACTTAGCAAAATCACTCACTAGTACTATTCAAAATTTTATTAAATATAACGAGTTTGTTTCACAGTGAAAAGAATATGCTCAACATGAAGCATGCAATTCATACTGCAATCGTAGTAGAGAAGGATGAATTCAAATGTAAGTTATCAAGTATTTGATCAATCAGTTTCTTCTGCAATCGGCGTCTTCTGAATTTTCTTTTGCTTGATCTGATATGATGATTCATCGGCGTCGTCATCCGGCATTGCAAATATAAATTATGCAGTAATAAATACTACGAACTAAGCTCTGATTTGATTTTCTAAGTTTTCTAAATTCAATTACGACTTTTACAAAGGCAAAAGTCAGGTTAATAATATTGAATTTAAAGATAAATTACGAATGTAGTCTGAATCATTTCAAACCAAAAAAAATAATTTTGATCTCAATGAAAAAGTTTAAGTTAGTTTTGTTGGGCCCGCACACAAATAGCCTTGAGAATTGTTTGAATGCATCAGTAATACAGCACGAAAACCCAGCACCAAGATAACTTAAAATATAACATTCAACACCAACTAAACACTTTAAAATCTGAGAGAATATAAATAAATATAAAATTAAAAAACATAAAAGTAAAATAAAATAAATACAAAATGCATCAAGAACCGCACGAAATCTACATATAAAATAACATAATAACAAGAAAATTTGACCGTAAAATGACCATTTATATAAAAGTAAAAATTAATGAATTAAATGAATAAAAATAAAATAGTTTTAGCTGAATAAATTTAATTAAAAATGTTAAAAATAAATTACCAATTTAAATTAAGAAATTAATAAAATTAAATTTAGATAACACCAATAATTTCAAGGTCGAATTTTGTTTAATCGCAATAAAAATAATAAGCAAGGTTAAGGTCAAATTATAGGTATATATACTAATGTGTTTTGACAAATTATCAACTTAAATTTGCTGCAAATTTAACTTATTTTTCAATCTTAATTTGAAACTTATTTCAGTAGATAGGTGTGTTATAGCTGTGAGCCGTGCATTCAGACAATCAACACTGATAAGTGTTTTACCTAAACACGACAACTCACAGCTAGCGTATGATTATCGATTTTGAACTAATGTAAGATGAGTTGATGAAATGCTATTATGAATTAATGAATAGATCACGGCGATTTTTATGAATTTCCAATTGCCTAATGTGACCGAATGAATTTATGGACGATGTAGTATGTCAAATAAATATTTAAAGACAACAATTTTGTGCATCGAAGCTTTTACTCAACTGATGTGGTAAAATTTCTTTATTCGTTTTTCCGGCCCACAGCCGATACAATACCGCAAGAAAGCAAAATATACATATCAATTCAAGCTGTGTAAGTGTGGTTCATCCGCCAATAGCTTGTGCCCGTGAAGGTTTAGGCTTGAGCAACGCAGAAACCCGAACGTCAATATTATCCACTTATAGGGGAAATTGGAAGGTAAGGGGTGGTCTTTTGTCTGCTCCTTCGTCATCCGTTTCCTGAAAAATCGACATAAAATTTTGAACAACAATCGGCTCGAAATCACTAACACCAAGTAGTCCAGTGGGCACTCATTAAATATAATATGAACATAAATAGATCATAATGACAAAGAGAGGGAATGGGTAACGGGGAAAATTGCGAGATCGTTGCAACAGTTAAAATGAATAGCCATCGGAAAAAGATTAATCCGAACGACCAAAATTATAAAAAGAAAATCTTTAAATAATATGTAAGAATTAAGTCAATTTTTTAAGTTGAGACGGAAAATATGGCGGAACGCTGCTTAAATTTTCCGAATCGATTAAAATACTTATCAAAAATAGTAAAATAAAAATAGAATACGGTTCGATAATTGATAGGATATCCGGATAAGACCGTAAAATAAGAGCGGAACGCTACTCAAATTTTCCGAATCAATGAAAATACTTTATCGAAAACTGTAAAATAAGGATGGATTACGGCTAAATTTTTATATAAGTAAAATAAAGATAAATGATATGAGAGTATAGGTTAACATTTGAAGGAGAGGAGAATAATGGGACCTAAAAATCGAAATCGAGCACATGCCTTCTATCGGCAGCTCATTGGGCCCATGGATTGTTCGGTCAATTGCAGTATTAGCAATAACGCTCACTTTTTGCGGAAGATCCACCCACTCGAACACAGTTCCAACGTTTCTTAGCAACGGGTGCCGAGTGGTAAGCGAAAGATATTTGTATGGAGTTGTTTGGGTAACAACCATATAGTTTCAAAATACCAACACCCAGAAACCCACCAGTATAAGAATTTAAATAGCATGCAAGTAATTTAAATTGTTAAGTGGTAATTGGTCATAATATTTTATTTTAGTAACTTAATTTAATGAACCTAGAATTGAGGGTAAAAGTACAATATGTTCAAAGCAAATATTTTGATCATAAAAATTAGCAGTGATGATTGTTACTTTTAATTGAAACGTTGCAATCGATGGCTATCAGAAAATTAAAACACGGACAAATGGTAAGCTATAAGATGTAACTCAGACACTGGTGGATAAATTGACTAAGGTTTGGAAGTAAAAAAAATTTCAATAAAATTTATAAAATTAATTGATTGTTACAAGTTAGCAGATATTTATTGAAATGTTGATATTGAAGTTGTGCCCTTCCAAAACTTTCCTAAATGGGTTGAAAAAATTTTCTTTTGAAACTTCCAGCAGATATCTGGACTATTTTCTATATTAATAAAAATAAAAGATTTGCCACGTTTATAGACCCTACATCGTACAATAGCCTTAATAAACACTTTTCAATTGCAAAAACTATACTAAACACTATATTAAGCATACAGAATATAATAAAACTACTACATATAGACTTAACAGAAGTAAGTTACCCGATTTGCAACGATATTTCAAAATCATATTTTTATATGTCATTTTGCTGACTGTCTTAATTTATATAATAATAAATTTTCATCCTTTAATATTAACGAAATACGTAGTAAATTGGACAGTGTAATGATAAAAATTATTAATAATAATAAATTATTATATTATTAAATATAATAATTTCTTGTACAACTTAACAACCTTATTAAATAATAATAATGACACCCTTGAGAATGTCTTTGATGAAATTGTTAGAATTAATACCTTTATTAATCCAAATAAATATACTAGTGAAAAAAGTATTATTAAAAAATATGATCTAAATAATAGTATTTTATAAACTTTTCAAATAAGGAAGAACTACAATTTAAAAAAGAAAATATTGGTATATGAAATTTTTAATAATAAAATTAAAATAACTCCGCCTCCTAATAATAAAATTATCCTAAAATTTGAGAAACCCACCATTAACCTAAAAATCGAAAGAATAAAAAATAACAATAATATCAACGGTTATAAACCCTGAGGAAATTGGGAAAGCGATCTATAATCTGGACCTTAATGATAAAATTACCTATAAAGACTGGAAAGCTATTGACCCTAGATTTGTACTACTATCGGCTATTTATAATTATATTAAAAGAAATAAATCCTGCCAAAACAGTGGCTTATTTTTAAAACTAAATTAGTAATTAAACCAGGAAAAGAGAATATTAGTCATGAACTCTCTTCTTGGAGACCCTTAGCTATTATGAATATATCTTATCGTATTTTTTCCGCTTTTATTAATGAGAGGCTAATTAGATGAACTAAGGAGAATAATCTTTTAAGTAATAATCAAAAAACGATAGGCGTACCAGATGGGTGTGCTGAACACAATTGTGTTCTAACTCTTATAAAAGAAAGAGCGGTACGCAATAACTCGGATATTAATATAATCTGGCTAGACATGGCTGATGCGTTTGGGAATATTCCCCACGACATTTTATGGAATACCCTAGCAAACATTATAATTAAAAATGACCTTTTACTATTTAAAGAAATATATAGGAACTGCGAAACGTTTTATGAATGTGAGGGCCAAATAACTAGTACAATTAAAGTTAATTTATGGGGTTAAGCAGGGATGCCCTATGTCGATAACACTTTTTTGTCTCGCAATTAATTATATTTAAAAAAAATTATTATCTGAACTTCCTTTTATAGTAAATGAGTATAATGTCAACATCATGGCTTATGCTGATGACATTGTGCTCATAGCTGATTCTCGAAAAAAAATATCATGTATGCTTGATAAAATAATAGAATATTGTAATTCCTCCAATTTGATCTTTAGACCTAGTAAATGCGGATACTTCCAGCTTAATAACAATCATAATGAACTAATCTTAAAAATATATAAAGAAAATATACCAATCATAAGTAGGGATAACATCTATAAATATTTAGGAGTCATTTTTGGGGGAAATGTTAAAAAACATAATATAGATAACATCCTAGATAAGGCGCTTAATGAATCCGAAAACATTTTTAACTCAGAACTACACACAGCCCAAAAAATTGATGCGTACAAAACATTCATACATGCACGACTAATATTCCCATTTCGCAACTGTGGTGGGTTACAGGGTTTAGTTATTTGCTTATCCTCATGGTGACCCTGGTAACGCCATACAAAATGATGCTGATCGCCACTTGGCACCCGTTGCTAGGCAACGTTGGTAATGTGTTCAAGTGGTGGATTGCCCGCAAAAATTGAGTATTATCGCTAGTACTGTAATTGCTCGGACAACCCTCGGGTTCACGAGCTGTCGATAGAAGACCTGTGCTCGCTTAGCTCTGTCCCTGTGGAAGTAAATTCACGATCGAAGGTGGAGAGATGACTTAAAGTTGCGACGCGGGTACTCATAATAATATCTGCGTGTAAGCACCTTTTAAGAAGTACTGTAACCGTAAGCACAACTATTTTATTTAAATATACAGAGATGTGAGTTATCAACAGTTAACGAGACGGTTTTGATTGCTGAGCAGCTCGGCGTCGAGCACGTTCTTTGCGTCCCGGCCGACGATTTATTGGTTGAGTTGAGGACTGCTCTACTGGTTGAGGGTCCTTCTGCACCCTCTGGGTCGGGGCGAATATGAGCGGGTAGGTGACCGCTTCCCCCTCCCGACAAACAGCTAGGGCCACTTCTAATCCTCGTATCTGGATGCGCAGGCTCTGATTGAGCTGTCGCTCTTCGGCCCAACCTTTCTGTGCTGCAGATATTCGGTGGTATAACATTTTGACTCTTTTCGGGTCCGCCCAAGTCGCTTTGATTTGTTGGACCTCTCTTGTCAGTTGGAGTATTTGATGGAGGAGATCCGCATTTGTGCTCCGCGTGCGATCTAGTTCCGCTTGTAATATTTGGTTAGTGGCCATAACTATAATGGATAAGTTCGTTAAATTTAACGTTAATAATTTATATAAGTTATTTTTATCATTATCGCAAACATATCGACTGAAACGAATATTCTTAATCAAATGATCAAACGCAAAGACAGGGTAAAGAACATTTCTATTTCACTAATAACAAACATCAAACTAGTTCATATGAATCGTTAGGGTCTCTGGAGTTTCTAATTTTTTCGGAAATGACTTCCTTCGGCTCTTTCTCGGAGGAACCACCGGGTATGGGCGCCGGGTATCTCGGACTGGGCGAGGTGGGTATGCTTCTGCGATTCGCCCGGCGAGAATGTCATCTTCTACATTGGCGAGATACATCCTCGCCTTGACCACCTGTAGGTCCACTTGTTCCTGCACCCGTTCCCATTGGGTGAGGAGTTCTCGCGCATTCATGTATGTCTCTGCTGCCGGGTATTGTTGTCCGGCGAGTCCGCATGGGTCGCTGTTTAGGCCCAGTATCCTCCAGGTAGTGGGGTACGGCCACTGCTGTCGAATCTTATTGAACACTTCTGGGGTTGGGTGTGAGTCCTTCCGGCATTGTTCGTCGGGCATTCGGGTGTTGGTCCATTCGATCGGCATATTCTGAAAGCACACCAAAATCAGTTATTGGCATATGGGAATGAAAAACAATTCATTTGAACATTTCACTTAGATTGTATACTAAACTCATTAGCGACCAGGTTGTTATTATCTTTGGGTCTATCACCAGTTAAACTCATCGAATGCTAACTATCCGTACCATCTTTCGTGGATTTAATGGGTGGTGCGTCTCCGAAGCTATGCAATCTACCACGTCTTCATCACGGCACTTCTATTCCAGTGGTCGCCCTAATTGCGAGGCGTTAGGGAATTCTACTGCTATATTAATGAGGGAGTCTGTACCTACAAATCTACCGGGATTAATGTTCGTCAAACCAGAGTTTGCCGTGCGTATGGTGGTGCTATTTATTTAAATTTCATTTAGAAATCACGGAATACCATTTGTTACCAATTGATCTTAAATTCTTTATAGGAGTAAGGCTTACCATTTATCGGAGTGGGTTCAATACTTATTAAATACATAATATCAGTTAAAATTGTTTACGTTCTACGAGTTGACGTTGCACGCGATGATTTACCGCTTTGCCAACTTACGATATAGATAGGTGATACAGGGACTTTAGCGTGTCTATATCCGTAGTGATGTTTATCGATTTGTATTTACCAGTCGAATGACATCGACAACACGGTCTTTGGTAAGGTTCACCTTAACTTGGGTTTCCGTTTCTACATCCGTTGTGTTTCGAATTGCACCACAATACTTAACTGGCCTTCGCCCTAGGTTATCTCACTAGCGTGGGCGTCTACATCCGTTATCTAATGCGAATGCGTTAGTAAATGACCTTCGCTCTGTTTATCCGGTACGTTTGATGTCGACGGAAATTTCTAATTCTCGGATGGTATTAGCCTACTAAGATTTGGACTTACAATTTCCGGTCGACTTGTTTACTAATTCGGATAACTTTGGTTCTTAATTAACTACTGTCTGATATTATGGCGTGGCATCTACTATGGTCGTGAGTGGCGATGAGGCGAGTTTGGAATATGTCAGATACATCTGTTATTCATATTTAAATGTTTTATTGTTTAATTTTAGAAAAACCCAGTGTCTTTGATTTCCTTATGGTATTCTGAAATTATTTGATCGTTTCGAAGAAGACTTATCTGTTGGGTTCTCATCTTACGACTATTAACGTTTCGCTTCGAATTCGCATTGGGCTTTTATTATATTGTTACGTCATTTTTCGCCTACGAGTTTAATGTGAATTGTATTTGGAATTTACATAAGTATTTGAGTGATGCAGGTTTTGTGAATTTTACGGGTGTGAGACACTATCATGATCAGGTTCTTAGCAAATTTTTGGATAATATTATACCACCAGCTTTCCCTTACGTCAACGATTCTTATGAATTTCGTGTTGATCGGCTTAGCTACATTAATCCCTTCTCAGCAATTTATTTATTTGGTTTACCTTTGAATGATGGGTCGATTTATGATTTATGTCATTCTATCCTTATACTTTTCATTAGTTCAGCTTCACTCAATAACTTATCCGTAGGTTGAGTTTTATTTCAAATTAATAGATTCTTATTCCATAATTTATTTTGCTGTTACATTAATTGAATCAGTGACTTGCTTAGTTTTTATCTATAGTTGCCTTACCTTTAGAAAATGAATTACCTTATGTTAATTCAGAGGATTGGTTTATTTTAACCCATGACTACTTTACTCAATGGTTTCGATTAATTCACCGGTAAATTCAACTAATTTGTTTCAGCTACGTATTTAATTTTACTTTTAGTGATGAGTTTTACTTAACTTGTTTCACAATATGCATTGATTTACTTTAGTAATGCGTTTTACCTAATCTATCTCAAACATAAGTTTAATTTACTTTTAGTTATATAATTTATCAATTCAATTTACATTTAGGGATAAGATTTATTAGTTTAATTTACTTGTAGCCATAAGATTTATTCATTCAATTTACTAAAAAAAAAACGCTTGATTGATTTAATTTACCTTTAGAAATAAATTTTATTAATTTAGTTTTGGAGGACTACTTTAATTCACTTTTAGAAATGAGATTGATTAATTTACATTTAGAAATATGATCTAATAATTTAAACAATTTATTAGTTTAATTTGCCTTTGGGGATACGTTTATCTAATACAATTACACCATTTAATTGACTGTTAACAATAAATTTTTGCTAATTTATTCCAAAATATTAGTTAATTTACTTCTAGCAATAAGTTTCCCCTCATTTAATTCAAATTACGAATTTAATTTACGCTAGTAATAGGTTTTGTCTAATTTATAAGAATTTAATTTTCTTTTAGTAATAAGTTTAATGATTTCAAACATTAACACGGAATCAGTTATATCAACGAATTTCAATTTAATCTATCCCCGTACCCTTTCCCTTTAATAGACCTTAGGCGCATTTTGTGTTTATATTATATTTACTGAGTGCCCACTGGACTACTCGATGTGATGATTTTGAGCCGTGTGTAATATAAATTTAGGTCGATTTTACAGAAGTGAGAAACGAGGAAGGAGTCGGAGACTTCTCCCTTATTTCTCGCTTCAGCTATAGGGATAATATTGACGTTACGACCCCTGCGTTTCTCAACGCCGAGTCCTCACGGGTACATATCATTGGCGATTTTCCACGCACTTACATGCATCTGCACTGTGTAGATTTTATTTACTTGCGTTGTGTGTCGGCTGTGGGCCGGAAAAATTTCGACATTTTAATTTATAAAACAAATATATATGTAAAACAATTTAGGTATATTAATAATATTTATTAATTATAAAAACAACATAATTACCCATTTCGAACCATTCCATAAAATTGAAAAACATCATAGCATAAAATAGAACATAAATGCCTCTCTCCCCACGTTGCCGCCATGCAGAGCTCTACAGAGATGCTATGGACGTGACGTGGAAAGAGGGTTCCAAACAAAATGTTTCTCACCTAAAAATTCTGATTTCCACAATAATTTCAAATTGAAAATATAGTTTGTGTCGAACAACGGTTTAGATTTTAAACAATTTTCAAAATAGTTCTAAAAATAGTTAAACTTCGAAACGGTTTTAACAATTTTCAAAAATGGTTAAAATGGTTAAGTTAAATGTGAAAATGGATCAGTATTTATACCTATTTTTCTCGCGTGTGAAATTTGATGCAGTAAAACAAAATTCGACCTTGTTATTTTCTAGCAAATTCTATTTCTTTAATTTTAATATTTTTTGATTTATTTTTATAATTTTTATTTCGAATTTTTATTGAATTATTACTAATTCAAATTTTTCGATTTAAATTTCATTTTAATGAACTTTTATTAATTTTTTCAATTTCGTCGAATTTGTTGTGTTTTCTTGTTATATTTGTGTAGGTATCGTGCGAATCTTGGTGCATTTTGTTATTATTTTAATTTATTTTTATGTTTGTTAATTTATATTTAATTCTTTTATTTCTCAGATTTTATATGGTTTACTTGATGTTTCAGAGGGTTTATTTAAATTGCGTGTTATTTTTGCGTGTGTGTTTCTGATCCATTTAAACATTCTTCAAGGCCGTTTACGTTGTGGCCCAACAACTGCATTATTAACCACATGTATTAAACTCCAGTAGAAGTAAAATTGTACAACAACGACCAAAACAACTAGGATTCGACCAAAAAATAAAAAGACTAATAAAAATTTCTTTTGGAGACATTCATCAAAACATAAACAACAACTTCATTTATGCGGATACAACATTAAGGGGAATGGGCTTTGTTCAATCTATAGATGAATATTTGATACAAAGTGTTATACATTTTTTTAGAATATTAAACTCAAATCACATAACAATGAGAAATTTTATTGTCAATCAATTAATAGAGGTTTGTAGTGCTCGGTTTCCTGGGTCTAAAGTTGATTTAAATTTATCGTTAAACTGGATAAATAATGATGTTAAGGGAACCGTATATGGTACTCATAGGTTTTTGGTAAATTCAGAAATTCTGTTAAAAGAATTTTTGAAAAATTTGATATTATAATAAAAATAGTATTTATAGAAAAAAATTCCTGCTGGAAATAGGAAATGATGAAAGTACTACTTATCCATATGATAAATACTTAAAAAAACACTTCCTCAACACTACATTCTTTAATTAGTAGATGGTATGTATTGAAATGGATATCAATGATACACCAAGGACACATTTCGAAAACAATAGGGGCAAGTAACTCAACAGCGCATTTAATAAAAAGTGAGAGCCTAAGTGACAACCAATACTTTTTCCTGATTAAGGCTAGAAATAACATGCTAAGCCTTAACTACAGTCCAAATAGACATAAACAAAAACAAAAAAACATATAATGCAGATTATGTAATAAGGATTGGGAAACTCAAGCCCATATTTTCAACCACTGCACGAAAACATAAAACGCACAAAGAAATAAACATAATAATTTACTAGAGCATGTTAGGGACTTTTTTATCTATAAAAAATTTTAAGTTGATATTGAAAAAAGCCATCCAGGTGTAATCACTACATTAAGACCAGATTTAATTTTAAAATCAAAAAGAAATTAGAAAATTCACCTACTAGACATAAAAGTACCATACGACATAGATATATATTTTGAAAACGCACGAAATAACAACTTTGAGAAATATAAAGAACTCGCAAGAGAAACAGCAATGGTTAATAAATGCAAAACTACTATATCAGCACTGATTGTAGGTACACTAAGAAGCTGTGACAATAAAAATGACAAATATTTAAAAGATATAGGAGTTGTAGCAAAATAGCAGTCACATTAAGCTTTAACATATACATGGACCATGTCACAAACACAACAGATAGTTTAGATAAATAGTGCTTTCTGATTATTATTGTTTATAAAACTTGAGTATAGAACATGTAATTATTGTTAAAGGTATTATAAAACAGGATAAAATTAATTATTAAAGTAGTCCAATATATATTCAAATATATGTATGTATATTTATTAATATACCTATTAATTATATATTAGTGGTGGAGGAATAAGATAACTTATAATTATATTAAAATTGCTTGCTAGTACAGATAGCTTATATATATTGATATGTTATTTTTATAAGGTATTTTAACAATAATGTAGATATCTCTATATATATATACTATTGTGGGGACATATTAATATCTATGTTGTGATGTGAGATATGCAGATTTTATCCGATTTTTATAATTTGTATTATTATTGGATAGTATTATTTTAGTACACCTGATTCAGTCCATTAAAAACTTCTATAATAGAAGTTTTAATGAATAAACAATTACAATTATGATTAAGTTTATGAATTAGCCATTTTTAAAATGGCTGGCAGGTAATTTTTTTAATAAAGCATATTTTAGGGCTTGGACTGTGATCTCGTATATTTATGAGATTATTATTCAAGCTCTTAAATAATACTTTTAATCATCATTTATTATAAATTTAGTTTTAATTAATTTTTTTAGGTTTTTTTTAGGAATTTAAGCCAATTTATGTAAATTAATGGAATTATTTTTGAATAAATCTAAGTCCGATTAATTGAAAACTAAAATTTATTATTAAAAAGTTTCTATATTCGAATAAACTATTCCTCTGTTCCTTGGAAATTTGTTTTGGCTGCCATCTTTTTTACCTTTTGACAAATCCAAATTTTTGATAATTTTTAATTTATGAGGTTTTGGAAATTTCTGTTAATTTCCCAAATTTATAAAAATCTTCCTCGTTTTCAAAGGTATTAATGATTTGAATTTTTAAACTTTATAAAATTTTTTTTTTAACTTAAGTTATCGGAAAACTTACGTTTTCCGAATTTTTTAAACTCCTCATTTAAAGGTTCTGGTTCCACTGCTCCTGGTAAATTGCAAATGAGGTAAAAACTCAAAAACCTAGAGTTTCGATGGATATTTTTGAAATATCTGAAAAGTTGTAAAAATATTAAATTGATTGAATTTCATGAAAAATCTTACGAAATTATTTCTTAATTTTCTCTACAACTCAAAGTAAAATTATTGGTATAATTTGGATTTATGAATCCGACAGTGGTTTAGCTTTTACTGGAATTATTTATACTGGTCGTCAACAAAATGAACCAGAACATTGAAACCTTGGCAGATATATTATCGGAAACGTAGTCTCAATATTCTACTATAGAGACCGAAACATAGATTTATATGATTACTTTACAAATTATTAACTTGGAGCTGATCACGACAAATTTGACACTGCCTGGAAATATACACAATACTTACGCTCAACTGGCAGTGGATCCTGCTATGACAGTAGATTCGTAGTTGATCACCAAGCAAAAATTAGCATTGCTTTCGTCGGGAAATCACACCGATTAAATTGACAATACACGAGAAAAGGAGAACCCACTTTTCATTTACGACTTCAATAAATCAAAAGGGAGTGTTGATGATTTAGATGAATCCATTGAGATTTTTTTCACCCAGAAGAAAGACGACAAAGTAGCCATTACTGCTATTTTTTAACCCTATTGGCGTGACATACTACAATTTCTTTGTGATAATTACAAAATCACAGCTAAACTTGCAGCGAAAACATACTTGAATATCCTATTTTTTCAATAAACTGAAATATACACGAATTTGGTTCGCCAAAAGCAGAGTTGTCTTTAATCTCACATTGTTACTGCAGCTAATCTGGTTGAAAATTTTGTGAATCTTCCGATCTAATCTAGGCTCAAAACCAGGAAGGTGCTATACTTGTCAAAGAAAATGTAGATCATTTTGCCAAGTTTGTAAGCTCTATGTATGTCCAGCTCATCGAAAACTTGTAAAAGGGTTATTTTGTTTCATTTGTCAGAATGAACCTCACTATCCACTAAATTTCTGTTGAACAAAACTATTCTGTGTTGGATTTTCATTAAATAAACCTATGGTAATAAAATATTCCATGTTGTAAAGATGAAGGTATATTAATGAGTATAAGCATTTTCACTGAAGTTATTAACTCAAGGCTAATTACTGACAGAGATCTAGTTAAAATATTCATCAGGTAAAAATTTTAGAAATTTCTCTATGATATATCTATTACTATGAGTTTTTACAGTGTATGGGAAAGATTAAGACAAGATGTAGTGTACTATCACACAAAAGCATTAATGCCAATCAAAAAGCGTAATCCTGTTCCGACGATGTCACATATAAGAGGATACCTGCGCACGTCCGGATCGAGCTATTAAAAAATCAGTATAATGACGAGGTAGTAAGATCTAGGCTGAAAGAAAGGAACTAAATCTGAGAAAAAAACATCCGGATCGGTATCGAAATACGCTCCATCACTCAAGAGATGACTGAAAAGGCAGAGTTAGAAATCAGAGAAAGTGTGTGACCAACAGCCTCATACAAAATAGATTCAATGGCGCCAACCTTACAGCATTGAGTGCCATCAAGTGACCTTCACCATGAAAAGCGAAGTAGGCAAGAAAAATGATGTCGAAAGTTTCCGTAATTGGGCCAAGTGCGGAAGACGGCATCAACCTTGTTGCACAATTGAAAGTATTAACGGTACACTTAATATTTATGTTATTAAATTATATTATCAATTACAAATTTTGTATATGGGTTTCAACTTTATTATGGTAAATTGAGGGACAAACGAGCATGAAACTTTCTAAGGCAGCTCTCGAATCTAGGTGTGCCCCAGAGTATTAGCAGCTATAGCGATATGACTCATCTTTTACAGACCACGACCCACCCATAAGGAAACAATTTCAGCGTCATTCGTGACCGATGCCTATTAGTTATCTTTACTTATGCACATCCCAAATTGGAATACCATTGAGGTATGTGCTCTAGGAAATCTTCGTCCCCATCAGATCCCCAGCACAACTTTGCAGTGAACATGACATGAAATTGGCGAAAGATTAATATGAAGGAAAGATTGCCAAGCCCAATTATAAACTGGAAATATCGAAAGCATAAATTCTTAAGCCTGTCCAGGAATACTTATGGCAATAGAGCTCTCTTGCACAAATGTTTTCAATCACATTATAAATAACCATTAGCTAGGTAATATAGCTACGTGTTTGGTAATCGCAAAAACGTGAAATAGTTTGGCTGTTCGAGGTCAGCGTTAACCAAAGCCAATACAATTTTATACATTTAAAAATCTATTTTCGTGTAAAAGTTGAGAATTATATCACTTATATTCAACAAAAGTTTTAACAATTCTTTATAAGTATTTCCTATCATTACACAATCTGCTTCAACTCAAATTCAACAGATCAAATTCCATTTGATATATTCAAACGAAATACTCAGCGGACATCTTTTTCTATTAAAGAAAAAATCTAATTTGGTTACAACATGATTCTTGTCCATAAAAAACAATTAACCTTAATAAAAATTGATTCCAACAATTAACATAAATATATTTTACTCAAATAAATACACAAATAAGTAATTTGAATATTTCAAAAGAACATATCAAATTTATTTAAGCTGGCATTTTTTTAATATTTGAAATACGCCGGATATTAATATCAAACTGACAAAATGAAACCAAATTTATTACAATTTAATTAAGTGATAAAATGATGCCAAAATTTTTGGGACGAATCTAATTCGATTAAAATATTCTTGAAGTTATTATAAATGTACTTAATTTAAAGCTTATTTAAAATAATTGTTAGAATTTCACTAGCACATTCATTTGTACAAATTTCGAAAATCTCATTAAACAAATTCGATATCTATTTGAAGTACTTGAACATGGTAAAACGATGACGTTTTGGTCAACCTTGGCATGTATCCATACATATCATAAACTCAGTCTAATGGCCTTATTTTTTTAACAGTAATCTAAAAAAGATTCATAAATCACGAAACGTTTACGAAATAATCCTTAGCTTACATTTTATTTTAATACATCCTTAAATAAATATAAAACTACTATTACAAAGTACCATCAAAATCAGCAAATAAAAACAATTAGTTACACAAATAGAGAAATATTTTATTTCCATAACTTTTATTGTAAACATCGTATCAACTTTAAAACTTTATTTAACTACATTTTACAATTTATTCTTTTAAATCAGGCAAATCTAAAAAAAAATAATTTATGATGCTAGTGCATCTATAATTTCATACCTTCGTCGTCTGAATCAACTTCATCTTCTGCTACTTCAGCATCTTTACCAGAGTCATTGAAATCACCCATTTGAGACATCATTTGACTGAAATCTCCACCTCCAAAATCCTCTTCATCGACATCTGAGTCATCCTCATCTTTCCATCTATTAAAATCAGTCTTCAACCAATGAGGTTTAGGTCCAGATTTTTTAATTAGTGACGGCCAATAACCGCTTGTTGATTTCTTGATGAGTAGAACAATTTCACGATCGGTAGAAATTTGTTTGGAATCCTAATAGTAAATAAAAAAAGATTTAATAAAATAAGAAACTACTTCAGTGTGCACTTTGCTGTGAAAATCAAAGTTGACTTCATAATGCTTGGGAGGAATTCCAGAAATACCGCTAAATGAGAACGATTCTTCTTTAAGATTCATTACTTTGTCCTTAATATCTCCTATGCAAATTGTAATGTATAAGTAGTCTTTTCTCTGAGCCCACAATACAGTAGGATGCATACTTTAATTTAAGTTAAATAAGATTAATTCAACTAAAAAACTTACATTTCAACATTATCGCCAGACATGCTTTTAATTTACCGAATGTTCTAAAATGACAGCTAATATTAAATTTAGTATAGTTTAAACAAGAAAATGTTTTGGAATGTGTATTTTATGAAATTAATTAATTGTTATTTTCTTTTTTAATAAAAAATGATTAATTATACATTTTTAAAAAATGAAGTTTTACAGTAAAAATAATAGATTTCTAGATATTAATTTTTAATTTAATGTTAAATTAATTAGTTATAATGTTTGAGTTTATGGAAAACAAATTTAGCTTTAGTAAATGCTCAAATAAAATTTAATCTTTCTGTTAAATTCCTCAACAAATATTTAAAAACTCTTCTAATCGGTATTAGTTTTGATTTTTAGAACCTTCAGATTAAGCAAAGGTTTGTAAAATTTATATGCGAAATAAGCAATTTTTAATGTTAAAATTGTTGGGCCAGAACGTAAACGGCCTTCAAAATGTTTAAATGGATCAGAAACACACACGCAAACACAACACGCAATTTAAATAAAACCCCAAAACACCAATTAAACCATATAAAATCTGAGAAATAAAAGAATTAAATATAAATTAAGAAACATAAAAATAAATTAAAATAATAACAAAATGCACCAAGATCCGCACGATACCTATACAAATATAACAAGAAAACACGACAAATTCGACGAAATTGGAAAAATCAATTAAAGTTCATTAAAGCAAGATTTAAATCGGAAAATTTGAATTAGTAATAATTCAAATAAAATTCTAAATAAAAAATTATAAAAATAAATCGAAAAATAATAAAAATAAATATTAGAATTTGCTAGAAAACAACAAGGTTGAATTTTGTTTTACTACATCAAATTTTACACACCAAAAATTTAGGTATATATACTGATCCATTTTCACATTTAACTTAACCAAAAAACCATTTTAACCAAAACTATTTTAACTAGTTTAAAACTATTTTTTCGGAATATTCCAAACTATTTGAATCGTTTTTAAACATTTAAATCTGTTCGAGATCATTATTTTGAATTTTTTAGAAATTTTAGGTGAGAATCATTGATTTTGGAATCCTCCTTCCACGCCCCGTACCTTGCATCTCTATAGAGCTCTGCTCGGACGTCGGCGTGGGAAGAGAGACATTTGGTTTATTGTATGAATTTATGCTATTTTATTGGAATGGTAACTTGTTATTTTTGCTTTATATAATTAATAAACATTATTATACATAATTTGTCTCATATATAATTCATTTTATATGTTTAAATGATGTCGAAATTTTTCCGGCCCACAGCCGAAACCTAATGCAAGATAGTAAAATCAACATAGTGCAGATGCATGTAAGAGCGTGGACAATCGCCAATGATATGCACCCGTGAAGACTCAGCGTGCGCAACGCAGCGGTCGTAACGTAAATATTTATCCCTATAGCTGAAGCGAGGAATAAGGAAGAAGTCTCTGGCTGCTTCCTCGTTTCTCAATTCAGAAAAATCGACCTAAAATCACATTACACACGGCTTAAACTTATCACACCGAGTAGTCCAGTGGGCACTCAATAAATATAACGTAAACACAAATGCGTCTAGGATCTATTAAAGGGAAAAGGTACGGGGATAAACTAAACTAAAGTCATTGATAGAGTTAACCTGAATTAACAATTTGAATTAACTTGATCATTAGTGTAATAAATTGAATCTATTTGCGAAATAACTATCATTAACTTAAATCACCTTATGTACAAATTGATTAGAATTAAATTAAATTATGGATTCAAAAATAAATTAATTACAATTATCTCATAGAGTAAATTAAATTAAGTTACGGATAAAAATAAAAATTAGTTACAAATAATTTTTGATCGAATTAAATGATAGAGTAAAGGTAAACTAATTATAAATGTCTCATTCGGTGACTTGAACTAATGTTTTAAATTACATTTGAAAATAGAATATTGTAAGCAACTCAGTGAGTCCCTTAAACTGATTTTATCTATCAAGTTAAAAAGTTTCATTAAAAGTAAATATTTCCTTAATTTAATTGGATTCAAATAAAATGATGGTTAAAGAATTTATGTGACTCACGGGTTTAACTTAGACCAAGTCCTTGATTAAAAATTAAAGCAGCTTGTGTAGTAATAAAATAAACTTGGATGTAAGGGAAAGTAAAACTTAGAATTGTTAAGTCAAACGTTGGAAATAGTTTATTAAACTTGATTAACCTATCTATTGATTTAACCTAAGTTAACGATAAAGAAAATCTCTAAGGTAATTAGTAAGGAAAACTCAGGATAACCGATCGGAAAATTTAATCCAACAAATTGCAAAAAATCAAACCAAATTTCACTAAATAGTAAAGTAATCCACCAATAAAAATCAAAACAGATTAGGGGAAAGTAAGATGAATTCACGTTTTAAATTAAGATGTTGGCTGAAGTAATGAAAGGCTCCACTAGTCAAATATTTGGTAATTTAAGTTAAAGGAATTAAAACGATGCAATCTGTTTATACTTCTAACCGAAATAATAATAATACCTTTCAAATCTCCACATAAATAAGATACAAATATCACCAAACCCAAACATCGATAAATTCCAGCATAAAATGATCCAATAAAAATGAAGAGTTTTTTCAAAATCAACAATAAAACGGGAAACATTGGTTGCATTAAACTGAAGAAATCTTTTTCCAACCAGTAAATCGACCGACTAATGCAATATCATAGTTTTATAATTCCTTGATTCCAGTCTAGCCCACCACCGATAGGAACTCCAACTGTTAGATTTTCACAACACCATCTGTTTTATGAGTAACATCGAAAATCACCAACGATCGACCCCATCCGAATAACTGTTGCAAGTAACTCTCCCCGCAGCGTAGTCCCTCAAAACCATAGACAATAAACTAATCAGCAAGAAAGTAAATCAGATTACCTAACCACAAATCCCCGATAGGACAGTACCAACCATAACAACTTAAGTACCACCAAACAGAAACGAACGCACAAAATTAGATCCACGATAATTCTAACGTCAACTGCTAGAGAAAACAGACAAAGTGAATTTCGAATAGTTGATTTGCATATTTGATTCACGACAATCTATCAATAATTGAAGCCCGAACGGATATCGTGACCGGATGAGAGTCAATAATTTCCAACGCATCCGATCCGACACATCCGTTCTGACAATTAACCATCGCGAGAAGGAATGACATATACCGACAATCATTTCCGTTGGAATAATGACGGAAAACCAATAATAGTCACGATAAACATTAATGACGGCGATGAATCTTAGTAATTGCGATAAACATTAATAACTACATTAACTATTAATAATCACGATAAGCATTAATAATTGCAATAACTGTTAACAATTACGTTAACTTATAACCGACGCGAGTGTGTTTTCCCCAATAGCAGTAATGTTAAATGGATTTGATCTCACATAGCTAGGTCACATAGACATTCTTCCACACACAAATCTGGTCCAATCCTACCCACCCCAACCAACTCAGACGATTTACACTTGATAGATACACGTTACATATTCCGTCCCCATAACCCTTCCCCAGCATAAAGGAACTATAGAGATCATCAGAACACACAACCCCATACATCTCATCGCCATCATTCTTACAATTTCCAGCTCGGCTATCAAGTCACGAAACGCTAATTTAACTAGTCAAGGTTCCCCCTAGAATTAACTGATGATTTAAGGTTGCCTGAACTCGAGATTGTTGATTTAACGTCCTTATAAATTAGTGAGAGAATATTTTACATTTACTTATTTCAGAAGAATTCATGTTGCCAAATTTGATTTCAAGACAAGAGGCCGATGAATGGCGCCGAGCCTGGAAACGAGCGCGCCCATCGATGACTCTCGAGGAGCCACGCCCGAAACGATCGTGTCCGTCTCTATGGCAAATACTAGGCAGGGGAGACGACCCACACCGACCAGAGGAGGAACAGTATCCCGCCGAGGAAATTGTCGACAATGCTCGAATCTTGTTGGCTCAGTGGGAGAAGATCCAAACGGAGGTCGACCTACAGGTTGTGAAGGCGAGGATGTACCTCGCCAACGTTGAAGAGGACGTCCTTGTCGGACGTATCGCGGAGACGTACCCGGCTCGACCAGCCCGTAACCTCCGACGACCAGTGCCCATTATTCCCGGTTACTCCCCGGAAGAAGGAGTCAGGAAGTTCCTCGCAGAATCCTGAATCACCAGACATAATCGTTCTGACATTTTTTTAGTGATGTTATCAATGATAAATTATAATGAATTGTCCTCTTAAATTTTGTTTTTAAAATGAGATTTCCGCTATAATCATGTTTGAGATAATTAGAATTCCCCTTATTAGACCAAATTGATATGCTTTCTTTATAGTAATGTCGGTCCTGAAACTGGTGCAAAACGAACTAGACCGCGCGAGGCAGGCGAATGCAGAGCTACTCAATCAGATACTGCAGTTAACTCGCGAAGTGCAACAGGTCAAGGCGACCTGTTTAGACCCCAAACGGACAAAACTACTCTACCAACGTCTCACCGCAGCTCAAAAAGGCTGGGCCGAAGAACGCCAGCTCAATCGGAGCCTGCGCACACAGATCAGGGGCTTAGAAGTTGCCCTAGCAGCCTGTCGGGAAGGGGAAGCGGTAACGTATCCGCTCATCTTCGCCCCTTCCCAACTATCGAGTCAACGCGTCGTTGATGAAGCCGCACCAAGCCAAAAATCGACAGCTACCCAACCAACCATCCGCCGGCCGGGACGCAAGGAACGGGCCCGACGCCGAGCCGCACAAGCGTCAAGTCAATCAACTTAACTTATTATGCATGTCTTTTGTTCATTAAATAAATCATCTCTCATATATTTGGTCATAGTGGGGTAGACTCGAAAATCACTTACATCAATCAGACTAAATTTAATTCGCATTTCCACGTTGGGGACCAAGTAAAGCGAGTATAGGTCTTCTATCGACAGCTCGTGAACCCGAGGGTTGTCCGAGCAACTATAGTACTAGCCAATGGTACTCAATTTTTGCGGACAATCCACCACTTGAACACATTACCAACGTTGCTTAGCAACGGGTGCCGAGTGGCGGTTAGTATCATTTTGTATGGCGTTACTAGGGTAGCCATAAAGTTAAGCAAGATGCGAAACCCTGTAACCCACCAAAATACTTAATTTAGGCATCAAAGGTTCTAAATTAATTGGTTTTTTAAAGACTTCTAACTTAATATAATGAATTTATATACAGTTACATCCAAGTGATTTTTAAACGAATAAAATTCCATCAAGATTTATTTCATAAAAAGTTCCAAATAATCAAATATTTAAACACAAGATAATTTAAATCTCTTAACTAGCCAATTCTTAATATTTTCCACTTCTTCAGCCACTCTATTCTTCTTTCTTTCGTTTCGTCTTGGGAATGAAGTTCGACTTGATGTGGAGATAAAACCTGACGATTTTGTATGGGCCTTCGTATTGCATATTATCTTTGTGTTTGTTATGCGGTTCCTTGAGCATTAATAATTCCTCACCCACCTCAAAAACACGAGTGGATCTCATTGTCATGTCCAAAGTTCTCATATTATCTGCAGCTTTATCTAAGTTATGCCTCCCGTTTTCCATCAATTCTCTTCTAGATTAAAGTTGCGAAACATCCCGGTACACCGGTACATGTCCGGGTTTCGAGGTCCGCGTACTGGTCCAAGATTTATTTGTCCCGGTCAATTTAAAACTTACCAATGAATATATTTTTTTAAACATGAAAGTCAAAAATAACGAAATGTTCCGGAGTGAAGCTGGGTTCGGGTCAGCTAGTATCTAGTATTGATACGCACACTTAGCAAAACCGATATTCGAAATAACACCCCTGCCCTCCCCATCCCCCTAAATCAGTTATTAGAAAAAGAAAGGCCATTTTTTTACATGATATTAATTTGAGTCTATTATTTATAAAAAAATTCTAACGCCCGTGTCAAATTTCCAGGGCACACTTAACGAGATAACCAACATGAATGACCATCAGATGTACCTCTGGTTGGTGAATAAGCGTCTACTTCGTGAAACCTTACAGTGTTCGGTGTGTAAACAATCACAATCTTTAAAGCCTTGTAAAGACGGATGGTTGGGTTTGAATGGCGGTGCCTGACACTTTTGTGTCCCGGTCTGTAAGCCGGGAATCATAATAACCATACTAGATATATCTGCTTGCTTAAAGTTTGAGTGTAAATTAAAACTTTGCACATAAATTATTTAAAATGGTGAAAAACCCGGCGTGCTCTGCAGACTGCTATTTATGTTGAACTCTATTCTATGTAAATTTTCATGAGAGTTTTTCCTTTTACACCCACTTACCAATGCTGCTGTAATAAGATCTCTTGTTGTTCTTACCTCTTGTTTCCGCTATTCCGTTTGATTGATGCAGGTAATGTGAGCTGAATTCATGATTGATACCAAGTTTCTGTAGTTTTCTTTAAAAAATTTCCTTCAAAGTTCCGACCTCTGTTTGTCAATCAGAGCCCATCTGTACAAAGATCAATACACATTTCTCTCGTTTTGTAATGTAATCATTAGGGCAACCAAAAATATCCATTAGAATGATTTTTCTCTAAATCATATATAAAAAACAAGCACGATATCAATCCATTTTAGGAAAAACTATGCCATTTAACCCTTATTTTTTAGGCATATTTTTGTGTATTTCACCAAAAGTGTATGTTTTTGCATATTTCATTTTTTGCATAAAATCATTTTTAAAGGCATATTTTAGTAAACAAAAGTTTTTTTTATTACTATTTTTTCGAAATAATATGCACTAATTATTGCCAGATTTTTAAAGAGTATATTAATGCAAAACATATCGAGCTTACAGAAAAAAATGTACCTAAGAAATCGACACAACAGTTTTTAAGTGGATATAGCAGAATCTCAAAAGATGGCCAATTTGCTGAAGATTTATGCGGTGCTTTTATTGCCACAGATATACCTTTGTATAATAAAAAAATTCAATCTTTTCTGGAAAAGTATAAGGAGCACAAAGTTCCATCGGAAATCATTCTTAGCACGGATCATGTAAACTCCATCTACAACCAAAACATAGAGAAAATTAAAAGTTGCAGCAGTAATCGCTTTTATGGTTTTTTGTGGTTTTTAATAGTTGAGACAACCGTTGTAGCTAACAAATATGTGGCAAATGTTATCATTTGAATTTTGGATCCCGATGAAGTAGTTTCCAGACAAAACTTCTTATTAAATACTGCGCAGTTGGATAAAGCAAATCACATCTGTATTGCTCGTCTTTTTGACGAATCAATTAGGATCTTAGGTGAAAAATTCAATAAAGATTCAAATCTGCTTTTTATATCGGATGCTGCGCCGTTACATGGTGAAAGCGGTCCGGGCAATACAAAGATTTTACCCAAAAATAACTTATTTGACTTGCCTTGTTCATGGACTACACCGAGTATGTGAGCAAATATGAGGCCTGTATCCTAACATTGATAGGTTAATTTTCACAATATTTTCTACGTGACAGCACAATAAAAGCTGTGGTTTTGCTTTAATTAGGAATATTTCAGCAATTTTGCTGGTGAATCCGTCATAGCAACAGAAAAGTATACCATTGGCGAAACTTTAACTTTGAAATTCGCACCAATTACCTCAGTTGATGTCGAACGAAGTTTATCGACGTATAAGAGCGTTTTACGATCAAACAGGCAAAGCTTCGTGTTTGAAAATTTAAGCGAAATGTTTGTCATTTATTGCAATAATAATTTAAATTAATTTTGTTCTTAATTAATAATTATTTATTTTTCAATCTTGTCACCTTGAACTTTTGTGACATTTGTTGGGATATTAAATATTTATTCGTTGATGAATAGAACTCTCGATTCGACTCCTCGTGTTCAATAATCAATAAGACAAAATCCCAACAAAAAAATCTTTATTGAAAAATATTCACCACAATACACAATAATTTATTTCTCGTACACACCCTAAGGGTATCATGATGTAAGTCCAACTGCAATCTGATTAGCTTTATCGATTTACTGCTCTTCACTCGTTTCCTTCAACTCTTTATATTCTCTCTTCGACCAACTGGCAACTTATTTTGTTATCAGTTGCTTTAATAGTTTTTGGATTCTCATTAATCTGAATTACTGCTGGAAAAACAATTTTCCATTTCGGACAATTTATTGCCCGTTTCACTAATGCCAGGAAACACATTAAGCTCGGTGGCCCTTGATTAATGTGTTCGTCGGAAAGTAATTTAATTAATTAATTAATTTGTTTTTGGGCTCCCGACCCTTCAATATACCTTATCTTAGTCTAATAGTATTTTATTCGTCTTCACAATCAAATTTGCCACCGGTGACCACGTTTCCCCCCCAAAAATATTGATTTTTACTTTTTTCAAAATTTTAATTAATTTTAATTGATTTTGATTATTTTAAAATTTTATTATTTTTACTCATGTTTTCTTATAACCCCAACACATTTTAGTTTTCTTTCTTTTAAATTTAATTCTTGATTGAAATACAAATAAATATGTATATTTAATGAATATTCATTTTTAAATCTATTTGGTGGTTTATTTTTATTTGTTAGGTTTTCAGTTTTTTGAAGCAAAATAAAATTTTGTAAAACATATTTCGGTTTTATAGAGCATATTTTTAATGCTTAAAATTGTTATTATTGACATATTTTAAGGGCTTAAAACCATTTTTAGAGCATATTTTTGGTTGCCCTAGTAATCATTAATTAAGGTGACCAACTATTTTTTGTTCAAAAAGAGTACACTTTGGAAAAAGAGTACACTCTTTGGTTAAATGCACAATCTGCAATAAGGAATTTTCAATTGCAATTCATGGACGTAGTGCAATTGAAAATTCCCTATTGCAGATTTTGCATTTAACCAAGGAGTCATCATTTCGACTTTTAACTACAATGAACAGAAACTCCTTTTTTAAATTTTCGTTTAAACGATTTTTCCTTCTTTTGTTATCGCTCATATTTGAATTAATAATCTAAAAATTATATTAGTAATATATTTTTTATTTTGATTTTAAATAGATATTATAATCTGATATTAAGCAATATGCGCGCGTGAAATTCAAATCACTGTCAAAATAAATTTAAATATTTATTTAATAAAATTGAAATTAAATCATCTAAAAAAATGTTTTATAAATACAAATGAGTGGTGGGTTTCTGGGTGTTGATATTTCGAAACTATATGATTGTTATCCAGACAACCCCATACAAATATCTTTCGCTTACTACTCGGCACCCGTTGCTAAGCAACGTTGGAACTGTGATGGGTCCAACGAGCTACCGATAGAAGGCTTGTGCTCGATTTCGATTTTTGGGTCCCATTATTCTCCAGTCTCCTTCAAATGTTAACCTATACTTTCATATCATTTATCGTTATGCCCATTAGCCTAGTTCTTCTCATCGTTGTCCGTATTGGTGATTTTCTGTGGCCTATAAACCATTCGTTATGTTAAATATCCACACAGTATCTCTCTTACCATTATCCCTATTATAACTACAATGTTCCCTATTATTATTGCTAGCCTTATCATTGATACTATTATATATATTACCTTTATTAATTGTTACTACTATTACATTTATTATTATTCTTATTACTACCATTACCGTTATATTTGTTATTATTACTATTATTATCATTATTATTATTATTATTATTATTATTATTATTATTATTATTATTATTATTATTATTATTATTATTATTGTTATTATAATTATCATTATCCTTACTATTATCATTATCATTGTTATTATTAAATTTTTAGTAGGGATTCTTCCTTATTCCTCAGCTTTGTGAAAATGCTTTACTTATACGAAAATTTAGCCGTACTCCATCCTTATTCTACTGTTTTCGATCAAGTATTCTTGTTAGTTCGAAAACTTTTAGCAGCGTTCCGCCATTATTTTACGGTTTTATCATTATTCTACAGTTTTTGATAGAGTATTTTCATCGATTCGGAAAATTCGATCAGCGTTCCGCCCTTATTTTACACATTCCACGTTTACTTTGGTATTTTTGTTAAGTATTTGAATTACTTCCGAAAATTTGCGCAGCGTTCAGCCCATATTTTCCGTCTCAATTCAACATAATTTATTTAATTCTTATATATTATTTAAAACATTATTTTCCATAATTTTAGTCGTTCGGATTAATCTTTTTCTGATGGCTATTCATTTTAACTGTTTCAACGATTTCGCAATTTTACCCGCTACCCATTCCCTCTCTTTGTCTTTAAGATCTATGTATGTTCATGTTGCATTTAATGAGTGCCCACTGGACTACTCAGTGTTAGTGATTTTTAGCCGATTGTTGTTAAAGATTTTAGGTCGAATTTACAGAAAATGAGTGGTGGAGGAGTAGCCAAAAGACTACTTCCCCTCCTCCCAATTTCCCCTATGACGGATATTATTGACGTTTAGACCCTGCGTTATTCACGCCGGAACCTTCACGGGCACAGGCTATTGGCAGATAAACTGCACCTACACAGCCTGAATTGTATGTTGATTTTACTTTCTTGTGGTGCGTGAGTGGCTGTGGGTGGAAAAAAAGAAATAAATAAATTTTACCATAGTAGTTGAAATAACAGCTTCGATGCACAAAGGTGGTTGATTGAAAATATTTATTCAGCATATTACAATGTCAACGTTAAATTCGTTTGGCCAAATAAGACCATTGGCAATTCATAAAAGCGTTGTGAGTTTTTCATAAATACCATTCGGAAAATCATTGTGCACATTCCATGAATTCAAGTTGAAAATCAAATCAATACACTAGCCGAGAGTGGTCGTGTTCAGGCAAAACACCTACCAGTGTTAATTGCCTGAATGCACGACTCTCAGCTAGTTCTACACACCAACTAATTTTCTGGAAAACTAAGACCGCAAGTAAGAATGAAATTTTTTTCTCCGCAAAATAAGATTGAAAATTTGTCAAAACACATCAGTATATATACCTATAATTTGGCCTTAACCTTGCGTGTTAATTTTATTGCGATTAAACAAAATTCGACCTTGAAATTATTTGTGTTATCTAGATTAAATTTTTATTAATTTCTTAATTTAAATTGGTAATTTAGTTTTAACATTTTTAATTAAATTTATTCAGCCAAAAATATTTTATTTTTATTCATTTCAATCATCACATTTTACTTTTATATAAATGATTATTTTACGGTCAAATTTTCTTGTTATTATGTTATTTTTTATGTAAATTTCGTGCGGTTCTTGATGCATTTTGTATTTATTTTATTTTACTTTTATGTTTTTGATTTTATATTTATTTATATTCCCTCAGATTTTAAAATGTTTAGTTGGTGTTGTATATTGTATTTTAAGTTATCTTGGTGCTGGGTTTTCGTGCTGTATTACTGATGCATTTAAACAATTTTCAAGGCTATTTGTGTTCTGGCCCAACATAAAACACTCCGGGGCCCTTAAAATTGCGACCCGCAATTTCTAAAAGATTTAAGCTATGAACTATACAGAGTTTACATTTTCCATTCAATTGGGTCTACGAGCTACAGGGTCGTGACCTCAAAACCCACATGCATAAAAATAATCATACAGTATACATCAATATATGGATTACA
Source organism: Schmidtea mediterranea (assembly GCA_022537955.1). Classification (NCBI taxonomy): domain Eukaryota; kingdom Metazoa; phylum Platyhelminthes; order Tricladida; family Dugesiidae; genus Schmidtea; species Schmidtea mediterranea. Next base: position 49,718,083 of record CM039679.1, on the reverse strand, counting down.
AGATGAAGTGAAAGAGGACATACAGTCCGGTTATGATCACACATAAAGAATAGTAAATAGTCTTAGAATCATTAGTTCATTGTTAATCATGAGTTCAATATTCTGTCTCTTAGATATTCATCTCGCTAAGGTCTTGGTTTTCTTTGCTTTCTGATTGATTACTTTTTTTAGCAGGTTCTGATTTTGACGATTCGATATCTGATGTGCGGTTTAGCTTTGAGACTTCTTTTAGTCTGGGGAATTGACTTTATTTGATATAGGACTGATTAGATACCGATTGCTTGGAAGATTGGCAGATAAAAGAATAGATAGAATGTTTCGTTCAAGACTCCTTTTGGTTTTGTATTTGGGGTTTTAGGTTGTAAATTGATATTCTTGCATTTGGTTATTGATTTTTTAGCATCTTGAAACTGGATGAAGTTCAACTGGGTTCTGTGGATAGATGAACCGTAATCATACTATCTCGTCTCGATTGTTTGATGATAATTGATCGGTTTGGGATTATTCATGATTCCTTGAGGTTGGTTTGGGTTCCTTCTTTCGGTTATCGATTAGGACTATTTGTTCACGATTTTCCGTTCTTTTCTGTTATTTTTATAGGGTTTCTAAAGAGCATACATGATTATTTGAATATGGTTTCCTTGATGGGTGTTTCCTTTTCTAACGACTTTCGGATTTGATTTTCTAGAGTTCTGAGGGTTCGTACGATCTTTTTAAGTTTGGGCTTTGCTCACTTTGATTATTAGTTTATTTACTTTTCTTGTTTTAATCTTTTGGCATTGGGTATATTAGAAGTTGATCTGTCGGTAATTGGTATTCCTTGAGTTTTTGCATATCTCGGCATCTTTGTTACAGGTAATTTTTGCATCGTTTGATTGGTTGTGGGGTTTTTCGACATCTTTCCTAGGGATGCTAGATTGTATATATGGGCTTATTACTGCTATCCTCCTTCTCATCGCCAATATCATGCTGCTTCCGCTTTCCTTGTTTTCATAACAATTTTCAGGTTCCTTTAATAGGGCTTGTTATTATATTATCTTGATTTTGGGTAGTTGTTTGACTTTCTGTTTCTCTCCCTTCTTTATATCTGTTGCTTTTATTATCACACCTGGTTTGTCGTTTCTGTGATTGGTATCAACTTTCTTTTGACATCGCTTATTTTCTTTGTTTGCCTTTACTACAATTTGCAAGATTCTTTCGATACTCCGTTTTGATTAAGTGCATTTTGTAGTTCGGTCTCATCATCTTTTGTCATTTCTTGGCATTGTCTTTTGCAATCTCTCTTTGCTAATTCGATTTGTCTTTCTTGTTATCTGGTTTTTGATTGTCGAGTTGTTTTGATTTGTTCTCCGGTCCTTTCTTTATTCATATCTGGTGTTGAACTTCCGTCTTGTTTGGAATTACTATTTCATGATATTTATTTTTGTCTCGTTTGGCTGCATCTAGTTTCACTTGCAGTTGGTTGTTTTTCTTACTTTATTCATTGCTCTAATTTTGAGTCTCTTCCTCCCCTTTTTATTTATATTGAGCTTTATTGGTTCTAATTCTTTGTCCTTTTCGTTTTTCCGTTTAACTCAATGACCCAAATTTAGTTTCTCAGTTATCTACCTTTTGTTGTTATTTCTTAGTTTCACATTAATTGATTCAGTTTTTCGTCAAATTATTTTCCATCGTTTATTTTGTTGACTGATTTGATATTTCATCTATTTCTTCAATGCTTTCGTTTTGTGTTGGTAGTTTCTTTACTATTTTGCTGCTTTATCTTGCTTCGATCGTGGATTTGTTATCGTTGTTCTTCATTTTCGTCTCTCATCTGATTGTACTGAATTTTCTAAGTTTTAATTTGCTCTCCAAGTCTACTCTTGTCTCTGATTTCCTTGCTGGCTTCGGTACCTCTTAATCGGTTTATTTTAATTTCTGCTCCTGATCTGATCCTTGGTCCAAACTCGTCTATCTCTGCTTGTACATTTAGTTTTCGGATATTGGGCATCGTTGCTATAGCTAAGCTTTACTACTTGATATATTTGATTGGCATCCATTTGATTCGTTTCTCAATTTTAACGTATTATCGCATCACTTGTCTTTCTCATTCCGCTTTATTCTTTGTCACATCGTCTGATTTTTAATTTGTTTTCGCTCCTTGACTATAATATTTATATACTACTTTTATATATTATCGAATATACATACACTTGTTTCGTATAATATGCCACTTTTATACATTACTATATAAAAATATCTGATATATATACTATATACACACTCCTGACTCTTTACCACTCTATCTCCAAAGGGTCTACGCGCAAATTGCGTATCCCTCCACATCTCTCGTCAGTTACTTGATATATATATCAATCTCGCTTGGCCACTCGAGTGGTGCCATTAGTGACGGTGGTTGTTGCGTTTCTATCATACTTGGGTATTGGTTCGTATCTTGAATTACTTCCTTCTTTCTTTGTATTTGATACTTGTTCAGTTCCGTTGTACTTTCGTATTCTGGGTTCTCTGATTTCGGCCACATTCCTTTTTCCCATAGATTTTTGTTTGTACTTTCCAGTTACTCTCACTTGCAATTTTACTGTGTTTGAGGTTACATTTTCTAATTCCGTTGTTTCCATTCTTGGGTTTTCGTGGTTTTGAACTCTCTTAAATACTGCTAACAAATGATTTGTTTCCTTTTCTGATAAGTGACGATAGTCTTTGCTTATTACTTTCCTACTATTGGTTTGGTTTCTTGATGCGCTTTCTTTCGTAGTTTCACCTTTGTTGTTTCTTACTCCCCTTTGGGAAGAGTTTTTGGATAATCCTTGCCATATCTGATATAGTGATTCTGTATTATTTCATGTTAGCAAGCGTGGTGTCATGTTATTTTTTTCCCTTTATTTCTCTGCCGTTAACTTTTATTCTTGAATTTCTGTCTATCCTGCATATTTTATTTTGATTAGCTTTCCCTGTAGTTTCCATTTGTTTCGTATTTCCATGTGTCGGTCACTGCAATGATTGACACTTCGTTTCTGACATCCTCAAATGTTTGTGGTTTGTTTGTCGTTGTTGTTTTTCTTAGTGTTGTATTAAATTGCGTTGATTTTGCTGACTTTTTTGTTGTTCTTGTAATTGTTTTCCTCGTTTCATTGTCTTTTAGGTTTCCTTCATCACTTTTCTAGTCTTTGCTACATTTTTCTCTTTCTTTGTTGGTTTCTTCACCATTGTTGTGCATTTATATTTTAATTATTCTTGAAATTTTTGTCATTTTCTTTAAATCGGTTTTTCAAATCCTTATCGCTCTGCATTTTTGGTTATCTTCGTTTTGTACACAAATCATATACGCTGTATTTCCCATCATGAACGAATATCGTTGATTTTGGTTTAGTTTCCTCTTTTCGCAAGTTGTTGCTAGTTTCTTTTCTATAGATATACAGTTAATATTGGTTTGTTGTTTCCCAGCATTTACGACTATTATTTTTGTTTTGTATCGATTTTTTACTTCTTAATTTTCTCAAAAGATATCCGCCCGTTAAGCTGACTAACGTCATTAGTATCAATAATCCTCGTAATCCTTGTAGTAAGGTTGGTCGATTTTGAATTTTCGGTTAGTCTATTATCTGTTTCCAACAGATTTGTCTGTACTTTCCTCATCTCTTGATATTTTCTGATCGTCTACGTTATTTGGCTTTGGTTGTTGTCTTATTTCCTTGTATGCTACTGAATTTTACTTTTCATTACTATCTCGGTTTTCTCCCTCTTTGTTATCATCTTCTTGTTTCTGTCTCTGTCCTCATCGTCCTTTTTGTCCTGGTCTTTATTACGTCGAGCCTTCTTACTCCTGTTGTCCTCGACACTTATTTCTTTTATTATATTCTCATACATCTTGATTATCATTTTTCTTCCATTTCTGATGTCATGAATTTCTTGTTTTCTACCGCTAGATTTTCGTTGTATCCGATGTCATTCTCCTTCCAAGGTTTTAATTCTTCCTTTCTGGACCCTATTCTCTCAGGCTTTCTTTTATTATCCGTGAATTTTATTTCTCCTCTCTTTAACAGGGCTTTTATCGTCTTTGTTAATGCATATTCGGATTTTATTTCTCTTTTTAGTAATATATTTTCATTGCTTTCGAGTTTGTTTACGTCTATGATTTCGTTGTCGGATTTTCTTTTTCTCCACTTGATAAGTTTTGCTGCTGCTTAATCGTATCCCCTCTCAATTGCTTCAAGGATTGGGTTTAATTTTGTCCTATTATTTCGATGTCATCTTGAATTGCATTTATCGAAATGAACTCTATTGCGCTTGCTTCTCGCGACATCATAATATAATTTAACATCGTTTTTCCTTTATTGTCCTTCTCATTTAGAGTCGATCATGTTTTTAATAACTCCTCAGAATTTTCGTTGACGCATTTCTTGGCATTGCAATCATCATGGGTGTTTGTCCTTTCTCATTTCTGATATTTGTATGTTTTCCACATTGGTTCATTGCCTCGATAATTCCCATCGTTCGTTCTTCGTTTTCTCTTTCTATGGCATGGTGTATTACCCGCTACGTCAATTATTGTGAATAATATTTTCTTTACGATGCTGATTTCTGCTGTTGATTTTGAGCCTTTTGCGTAGTTCGTGATTATCTTTGTTACTCCTTCTAATATCTCGGTGGTATTCTTGTTTCTGGTCCATTTCGGAATTATTTTATTAGTTATTTTGATTATTGTTTCCATCTGTTTCCGGTAATTCATTCTAACATCGCGGATTTCGTTATATTCTCGTTTCTGTTTCGTCTAATTACTATAATATTTTGATTTTTGTCTCTTGGCTATTTGCGATCCTGGTAACTTGTTTCGTTATGTCTAATAGGTTTTTCTGTCTTCCAGTTGTCATGTCTTTTCCTGGTTCGTAGCTTGATTTGACACTTGTGTCATTCGCTGGCTTTATTCTGGTGTTAGTATTGATCTCTTCTGGTTTCCTATTGCTTCCTCTTATTAGTCCCACTGTTCCGGATGGGTTCTGAGTCGGTTTATTTAGACAATTCTGAGCCATATGTCCCCATTTTAGACAGTTAAGACATGTTCCGAGTCCTTTGTGACAATTGATATTTACGTGACCTCTCTTCCAGGATTGTTGGCATGTTTGATGTCGATAGCAGTCGTTCTCTTGTGTCCCGATTTTTGACAAGTTTTACAATATTCTCTGATATTTACGTCGCTAGCTTTCCTATCGATTGTCCAGATACTTTCTTCGTACGTTTTGATTTTCCTAATTTTGTTTTGTTGTGCATATCCATGCCGTATTGTAATTTCCCTTTCCACATGGGTTGTATTGCTGATGTTGAGGATACCTAAATAATAGAGTAAAATAATTAATAAACATGTAAAATGATTGGGGAAACAATCATAATTGATTAAGATGTGGTTCTGGAGCTTAGTAAAAAGAGAATGAAAAAGAAATGTTGAACAACGAGAAAGAAATAAGAGAAAATCAATAAAAACAGACAATTAAATCAAAGAAGGTCATTTATAATTAACAAGTGCAAATTTTGGAAAACAAAAACAAAAACAAAATTCGCACATTATCTCGAAAGCCCTTTCAAGATAAGGGAAGAAATATTGTTTGAAAATCCGGGAAAGGACATCTCCAAAAAAATGATTTATCTGGAGAGCTGTCAGTGATCATGGTGGCTCAAAATGAATTAGCGTTAAAAGATATCAGAAATTCTATTCGACACAGTAAGTGTTATTGAATGATGGAGTATAAAAAGGAAGCGCAATTGAAATCAACAACACAAAAAATAACACAAAAAAATAAGACAAAAACTGCGAGAGACAAGAAATTGGCAGGAGACAAAGGATTGCAGAAGATAAAGAAAGACAAAAAAGAAGTTAAAAGAGAAATTTGAAACAGAAATTAAGCAAGGTCAAAGCAAAGCGAAGGAACTAAATCAGAGTTACCGATCTCAAAAACCCACTGCAGTAGTCAGGTGATCCAAAAAGTGCTATTCTTCTCGAAGGGTCGCAATAAGCACTAAGTGTGATCGATTGATAATTCGTTGTGTCATTTTAAAGTGGAGATAAAGTGTATTAATCAATAAAGTTTATATCGTTTGGAGTTCGTCACGGTTGTTTAAAGCACGCTTGGAGTCAGATCGACAATAATTTCTATTCGATTTCACTGACGACATTCCAACACTGAGTTCGTCAATTACATCTTCTTTTGTCTCAATTATCAATTCACTAACTGTTTTTGATCTGTCTTGCATATTCAGATTTTTCGTTTGTTGTCTTTGGGTTCTCTTTTCGATTAGTTCTCCCTCTGAAATTTTATTAACCATTAAAATATCTATTATCTCTTGTTCGATTGACGCCACTCCGATTCCTATATTATCTCTTGTTGTTTGTATAGATTTTGACTCCAACACTTTACTTTCTACGTTTATTTGAAGCTCCTCTTACTTGAACTTTTCATTATTGTTTAGTTCTTGTGGTAACATGTTTATTTTCGATTTCCTTATCGGTTCTCTTTTCGATTTTTGTAGTAGTACCCTCTGATTTTGATATTTTGTTTTTTGTTTTTCTGATATCTTTTTATAGCTGTTTTGGTTGCTTTTTCGTCGTCTGTCGTTCTCTTCTATGGTGATCTCTTGAATTATATTTATTTTTTCTTCGCTGCTCAATTCTTGGTCTGATTTTATTTTGTCTTCATGAGTTTCATCTTTCCTAATTGCTTCATTTTCTTTATCGTTATTTATTGTCATATCATCCTCGCTGTTGACAACACACTGCTCCGCAGTGTGAATTTCTTTTTTATTGACTATTCTCGACATATTGCTTTTACTTGATAGTTGATTTCTGTTCATCCGTCTTTGTCGAATTTCTTGGGTTTCTTCTCTCTTCAATCTCTGCCATTCAATTTGTTGCTGTTCCGGATATTTTCTGGTCCGTTGATACCGAAAATCATTCATGTTTCTCCTTGTATTCCTTCGTTGTATTTAATTGTTTGCGAATATTCCTTGAATCATACCTCCTAATTGCTCAATCTCTTGTATTTGGTTGCTTTGTGTCTTTTGGCTATAATTGTTCTGTTTTGGTTGTCTCGATTTTCTCTCTATTGGACAATTTGGAGCTATATGTCCGTTTAGGTTGAAGTTTTAACAGGTTCTACTCTCGAATCTTATGGTTGTTCTCATTATCGTCATATCTCTTAAATGTCTAATTTCTTGTGTTTGGTTATTTTGTAGACTTTTCTTGAATTGGTTTGGTTTGACTTTGAATTCTTCTCATTCGACAATTCTTTGACATATGACCAGTTTGATCGCAATTAAAACAGATTATCATTTCTTCTTCTACGTTCCGCGTAGGGTTCATTAATATTTGTTGTCTGCTGATACTTTCCGTGCGGACTCTTTTATCACATCCTTGGCAATTCTTTAGTTGATAACTTCGGTCAGTTCGGCATCCTCCTTTTGAAATTTACTCTACTGTCTTGAATCCTCTTAACTGGCATCTCGCAAATTCGTGATGGTTTTTTTTAATATATTTATTTGTTTTCGGGTAAATATCTTTCGTTTGGCTCATGGTTTCCATTGCTACTTTTATTGGTTCTGATACTTGATCTTTTAACTCGGTTTGATCATTTTCTCTTTCGACTCTTTCTTCAATTGTGGTTAATATTATCTCTTCTCGTATGATTTCCGTTTTCCATGTTTCAGTTACTTTTGTTTCAACTGTTTTCGTTTCCGAATTTCCAGTTTCCTTTTCGTCATTTAAATCTTCTTCGTTGAATTTTCTTTCCGAATGCATCTCCTGTGCATTCCTCTTTAAACTCGAAAATATTGATTCTCGACTCCTCATTTCTGGTTCATCGCGTATGATTTCGTACATTGTTGATTTTCTCAAAAATATATTTCTGTTTCATCCGTGTTTTTACTTAGCAACTCTTGGTTAATTTCCTCTCGAAGTTTTTTTTGTCTCTTTACTTGTACTTGTTTTCAAATGAATTGCAATTTTTGGTTCGGGTAATTTCACGTTGTTTCCTTTGTCAGTTAACTTTTCATTTAATTTATCGCAATCTTTGGCTTCTGTTTCCCAACTTTTGAATTTGGCTGTAGTCATCTGCTTTTCCCTTTTTCTGATTTCTAATAAAAATGGTTTGTTTTCTTTATCCTTGTTCTCTGTTCGTTTTGGTATATTCTCAGTTTCTCTACTCAATGGTTTCCTTGATTCCGGTTTCTCGTTACTTGTTTTCTTGATTCTATCTTGGCTCTATTATTCGTCGTTTACTTGATCTCTTTATTCCTTGGGTTTACTTGATCTCTTTATTCCCTGCCAATTATCGAAAAATAAATAACACTTCTAGCACATATTATTTTACATAAATTTCCGCATTAGTTTTACGTATTATTCTCATGGCTTCTCCTTATTTTAATTTTTTTCGCTGCGTCAACTTCTTTATCTTTTTAATTTTTTGTCTTTTTATTTTAGGTTTATTTTAAATTATCTATAACTCGTATCAAGTATCTATTTGCTTCGTCTAACTTATCCTTATAGTCGCATCAATTATCTATATTGTCGTATCAATTAACTATTTTAATCAAATAAATCATCACCATCATATCAACAATCGTCTCGTTAACTATTCTCCTTTATCTCTTTATCATTGGTCCAAAAAAACGTTTCTTAATCTCTATGCGCTATGGTCCTTTTTACTTAACTCCTCTCGTCTTTTTCCTTAAACTTTATTCGCTGTGATCGTTTTCCTTTTGATTCATCTCCTTTCATTTTAAATCTATTTTAAATTATCTATTTCTCGTATCAATTATCTATCATCCTCGTATTAATCTCGTATCAATTATCTATCATCCTTGTATTAATCTCGTATCACTTATCTATCATCCTCGTATTAATCTCGTATCAATTATCTATATAGTCTTATTAATCATCTATATGGTCATATCAATTATCTATATCATATCAAATAAAATCACTATAATCATATTCTCATTCAATCTATTAATCATTTTTCCTATGTCTTCCTGATTTATTAAAGATCGTTTACTTAATCCTCAATCGCTGGCGCTCTATGGGCCTTTATCATTTCCATTGGGTCTCTGGGCCTTCGGCATCTTATTTCAACTGGTGTTCTGTGGCCTTTAATATCTAATCTTATTTCAACTGACACTCTATGGGCCTTCGTAATTTCCGTTGGCTCTCTGGGGCCTTCGGCATCTTATTTCAACTGGCACTCTATGGGCCTTATATCTCATCAGATTTGAGTTTTCGTCAGTGATCTGTTGGGTGACTTGTTTAGTGTACAAGTTTGAGGCCTCACACTGACGCTCAAATCAATGGTCGTCTATTGGTAGCGCATTTATCCGGTTACGCTCACCTCACCGCCACTCGGATATCCGGTACTCGGTGTGGGATCCGGGTTATTGTACCGAACTCCTCGCTGGGAAAATAAAAAACATTCCCTCAGTACTCGTGTGGGATCCGGGTTGTGTACTTCGGAGAATATAAAAAAAATGGAAATGCCTAGACGTTCAACTAAGTTCCAAAAACGGTTTACTTGATTTCATAAATAGTGAAAAGAAAAGGAAGCGATCTATGGGCGCGGTAATTCCTAATATCTCTGTCAACTACTCATCCGCTCCCGTCAGATTCCAGCTCTACTTGGCTGCGTAAATTCTGACCTTAGTAGGCCTTTCGAGTATGAACCATTTACCGGTTAGTTCACATCTCACCTACCGCTTGGTGTCCTTGATACTTGATGTGGAATCTGGGTTGTGTATCAAGTCCCTGTCCAGCAAAAAAAATATTCTCGGTCGATACTCGGTGTGGTATCCGGGTTGTGTATCTAGCGGTTCAGCGCTACCAGTCCCTTGGCTGATTACATCCTGAACACGACAGTCCGCCGCTGTCCTCTGGTGCCTCACCACAAGCTAGGGAAAAAAAGGTTTCTAGATACCTTTACTATACTTTTCAGTTCTCTCACTTTTGGTATCTAAATCATGCGCATTTTTTCAATTTTTATTTTTATTTTTGGTTTCCCCCTCACTTTCCCAATTCAAAAATTGTAGTAATCGCACTGGTTTGTTCCCCAGAGAGGTGATCAATCTCTCGCCAGGAACTCTCCAACATTTGCGACGGTACCTACTACCTTCCTCTCCTCGGGTTGATCAGGGTTTCCCATCGGAATAAGCGTACTATCGTTATGATAGCTCGGTTTTAAATCTTACTTTCCAGTATTATTCCCATATAATATAATATAAATAACATTACAAAATATACTAAAAAATGAGATGCATCGAAACGTTTACCGTACCTTATGTGTGATTTTTCAGCTTTCGCTGTTTAAGTTGTGTTTTACTTGTCCACTCAGAATTTATTTAACGACTTTCTTGAAGTGTTCGGCTTTTTCTGTATGTTTTACACCTTTCGGTTGCTATTGTTGTCTCATTCATTATTATAATAAATCTTAACTCATCTAGCTCGTTTTTGCTCATCATTTTCCTCTGGTTGCTGACTATTATTCTCGTAATTCATTATAATCTCTAATCCTTTATTTTCATTTATAACAAGCATCATCATTTTATTCATCTACGCTCATTTCTTACTATTCATTTCATTTACACCTGAACATTTCCTTTTATCCAAGCCTAAGTTCTCCATCATCTGGATTATCTTTTCGTCAATTTCTCTAACTTGATCGATTATCTCTTTCTCATTTAGTATCTAATTCGGCTTCGCTTAGCCTCATGTCTTTTGAAATTCGCACAATCGATTGTTCGTTATTTCCGCTACAATTTCTCAGCTCATAGGAGTAGGGGTTCGAAATCGTTGCAACCCTTTTTTTTTATGAAATTCCGTTAATAATTTTGATCTTTAACTTAATTAATTTTAATTAATCGTTTATTACGTTTAAAATTTATTTTAACTGACTTGGTATCACGTCTTATTTCAAACAATTTTAATCCGGTAATTTCTAGTTTTCCAATTTTTTACGAACTCTTAGACGACCTGCAATTTTTGTGGTTTCCCCTTTTCTAATCACTTTAACCCTCGTAATTTCCACCTTTTCCCTGTTTTTATTATTTTTATTTTATTTATTTATCTATTTTTATCTTTTTATTACTACTTCTACGGTTTTTTGGATGACATTTACACGATGATTCCATTGATATATACAACCTACCCATAATTTTATTTTTATTTATAGTTTCCTGTTTTTTTGATTTCTGCTTTACAAATATTGATAATTTTATCCCCACTTTCCTGCTGAATCGTTTCATTTTTGAAATATTTGTGTATCTAATATTTTAATTTATTTACATATATTGATATTTTCCTCTCTTATTACAATACTCTTCATTCATGGGCTTTCTAAACTGGTGTTTTGTTCCTTCGTATTTTCATCATATTTTACATTCTCTATTTTTCCTCATCCCGCCATTTTTGATTAACTATGCTCATGTATTTTCCGAGGTTATCTGTTATTGTTTTATCTGTTATGATTTTGTTATTTCCTTTTGCAAGTTTATTTCATATTATTAGAACCTCTAAGATACCTTCTATCTTTCCTAATTTATTTATAACGATACTATCTAATTTTCGTGAATCTCCAGTAACTATTGTTTATTTCGTGAAATTTTCTGCTTTTCTTCTATTTCTTTTTCTCCATACTTTGCCAGTAATCTTGACGGTGTTCCTGTCCCTCATATCACTCACATTCTGGTTGCTCTCAAGTGAATTCATGTTCCACCGTTTCTAAAATTTCATACTCTGTGTTTCTATTTTCCATGTAGACAAAATGGTCATTTTTCGAAGTTTCTGTCAATATTTTTCAGTTGTTATCTGTCTACGTTTCGGTGAAATTCCGTCCCAAAATTTATTGTTTTTGATCGTTATTTGTTTCCATCTAGAATCGTCATTCATGCTAAGTTGAGTGTGCTCTTGAGAATATTTGTAGTTTCTTAATTTTCTTTGACATGTGTTTTCCGTTGTAAAATAATCATTAGATCTCAGCTTCGAATGATCAAACAAAGTTTTTCGCTTCATATTTCGTACTGATCATTTCTTTCTGTAATTCTTTCATTCGTTAGTTTGTTTTCCATGTAGATAGGTTGGTCGTTTTTCATAGTTTTTGTTTTATTTCCTTCTATTTATTTCTTCCTGCAATTGTCTGAAAATCTTTACTTGTTATTGTTTCTAGTAGAAATTTTTATGTTGTTCCCTTTGTTCATTGCTGAGTCCCAACTTTGTACTTGTCGAGTCATTTGTTTCATTTCGTTTTGTAGACAAATCCATCGTTTTCCATAACTTTCCGCTAATCTCTCTTTTCTTATTGCCCCCAGATTTGTATGTGGTGTCTAGTCATTTATTTTGTTGCACTGTTTTTCTTATTTTGTAGCCTATTTGATCGTCTTCCATCGATTGCTATTAAGCTCTATTCTTTGGCAAAATGTTGTCCCGGCGTTTTCTGGTTTTTGCATCTTATATCTTCTGGTCACTTTTTGTTGTTTCTTAACTTTATTGCTTTGATTCTTCCCATTAAAGAAACTGAGTTCCAAACTTGTATTTGGTGGGCGAGCCATTTTTTTCATCACCATATTCTCTCGCTTTGTAGAGACATCCATCGTTTTTCCAATACTTTCCTTTTGCGCAATGTTGTCTCTCTGGAGTTCGGTAAAATTTCGTCCCGAAATTTTCTTTGTTTGATTATTAGATTCTTATTTCGGTCTTCTTTGGTTATTTGGTCGCTGTTATTTCTGAACTTGATGATTCTGATCTTCCCGAATGATAAAGCTTTTTTCCCGGCTGATCCCCCAAATTTGTATGGTGGGTTTCTGGGTGTTTATATTTTGAAACTATATGGTTGTTATCCAGACAACCCCATACAAATATCTTTCGCTTACCACTCGGCACCCGTTGCTAAGCAACGTTGGAACTGTGATCGAGTGGGTAGATTCGTCAGCAAGAAGTGAGCGCTATTGCTGATGCTATAATTGACCGAACGATCCATGGGTCCAACGAGCTTCCGATAGAAGGCCTGTGCTCGATTTCGATTTTTGGGTCCCATTATTCTCCAGTCTCCTTCAAATGTTAACCTATACTTTCATATCATTTATCTTTATGCCCATTAGCCTAGTCCTTCTCATCGTTGTCCGTATTGGTGATTTTCTGTGGCCTATAAACCATTCGTTATGTTAAATATCCACACAGTATCTCTCTTACCATTATCCCTATTATAACTACAATGTTCCCTATTTTTTATTGCTAGCCTTATCATTGATACTATTATATATATTACCTTAATTAATTGTTACTACTATTACATTTATTATTATTCTTATTACTACCATTACCGTTATATTTGTTATTTTTACTATTATTATTATTATTATTATTATTATTATTATTATTATTATTATTATTATTATTATTATTATTATTATTATTATTATTATTATTATTATTATTGTTATTATAATTATCATTATCCTTACTATTATCATTATCATTGTTATTATTAAATTTTTAGTAGGGATTCTTCCTTATTCCTCAGCTTTGTGAAAATGCTTTACTTATACGAAAATTTAGCCGTACTCCATCCTTATTCTACTGTTTTCGATCAAGTATTCTTGTTAGTTCGAAAACTTTTAGCAGCGTTCCGCCATTATTTTACGGTTTTATCATTATTCTACAGTTTTTGATAGAGTATTTTCATCGATTCGGAAAATTCGATCAGCGTTCCGCCCTTATTTTACACATTCCACGTTTACTTTGGTATTTTTGTTAAGTATTTGAATTACTTCCGAAAATTTGCGCAGCGTTCAGCCCATATTTTCCGTCTCAATTCAACATAATTTATTTAATTCTTATATATTATTTAAAACATTATTTTCCATGATTTTAGTCGTTCGGATTAATCTTTTTCTGATGGCTATTCATTTTAACTGTTTCAACGATTTCGCAATTTTACCCGCTACCCATTCCCTCTCTTTGTCTTTAAGATCTATGTATGTTCATGTTGTATTTAATGAGTGCCCACTGGACTACTCAGTGTTAGTGATTTTTAGTTGATTGTTGTTAAAGATTTTAGGTCGAATTTGCAGAAATTGAGTGTGGAGGAGTAGCCAAAAGACTACTTCCCCTCCTCCCAATTTCCCCTATGACGGATATTATTGACGTTTAGACCCTGCGTTATTCACGCCGGAACCTTCACGGGCACAGGCTATTGGCAGATAAACTGCACCTACACAGCCTGAATTGTATGTTGATTTTACTTTCTTGTGGTGCGTGAGTGGCTGTGGGTGGAAAAAAAGAAATAAATAAATTTTACCATAGTAGTTGAAATAACAGCTTCGATTCACAAAGGTGGTTGATTGAAAATATTTATTCAGCATATTACAATGTCAACGTTAAATTCGTTTGGCCAAATACGACCATTGGCAATTCATAAAAGCGTTGTGAGTATTTCATAAATACCATTCGGAAAATCACTGTGCACATTCCATGAATTCAAGTTGAAAATCAAATCAATACACTAGCCGAGAGTGGTCGTGTTCAGGCAAAACACCTACCAGTGTTAATTGCCTGAATGCACGGCTCTCAGCTAGTTCTACACACCAACTAATTTTCTGGAAAACTAAGACCGCAAGTAAGAATGAAATTTTTTGCTCCAAAAAATAAGACTTAAAATTTGTCAAAACACATCAGTATATATACCTATAATTTGGCCTTAACCTTGCGTGTTAATTTTATTGCGATTAAACAAAATTCGACCTTGAAATTATTTGTGTTATCTAGATTAAATTTTTATTAATTTCTTAATTTAAATTGGTAATTTAGTTTTAACATTTTTAATTAAATTTATTCAGCCAAAAATATTTTATTTTTATTCATTTAATTCATCACTTTTTACTTTTATATAAATGATTATTTTACGGTCAAATTTTCTTGTTATTATGTTATTTTTTATGTAAATTTCGTGCGGTTCTTGATGCATTTTGTATTTATTTTATTTTACTTTTATGTTTTTGATTTTATATTTATTTATATTCCCTCAGATTTTAAAATGTTTAGTTGGTGTTGTATATTGTATTTTAAGTTATCTTGGTGCTGGGTTTTTGTGCTGTATTAGTGATGCATTTAAACAATTTTCAAGGCTATTTGTGTGGTGGCCCAACATGAGTATAAAAGTAGACAAATGAGACTTTCAGAGTACAGGATTTGAAAAGAGTACGGTTTGCGAAAAATGAGTATAAAACTCACTAAATGAGTATAGTTGGCCACCTTATTATTAATACAGTTGAATACAGTTTTCCATATAGATATGCACATGTCAGAAATCTTCTTCAATACATTTATCATGTGTAGAACGAACAAATACCAATAACACAGCTAGTCCTGTGACATTTATAGATCCATCCATTTGTAATGCATATTAACTGCAAAGTCCAAGTCGACGAATTAACTCTTTCTCTATGCTAGTAGAAATATTTTTAATGCGTCGTGAAACAGTATTCTCTGATAATTGTATTACATCAATATTTTTAGTAGCCTGCTCATTAAGAGTACTTGACACCATGTCTTTCGCACATGGCTTAATGAGCGTATCTCCGATTGTACGAACTTCACCATTAAGTGCAATACGATAACTCACGCGATAAGACACTTCTGTTGCATTTTTATTTTCAGTTTTAGCCATTGAAATCATTTGAAATTTGGAGTTTCTAGTGAGCCACGTTGTCTCCAAAAAAATTGCATTTCTTTTCCTTTGTAAACTTAGTGTGCCGTTTCGAAGTGCCCGCGAGGTTTAGCTAGAGCTAAAGAACTGTTTGCGAGTATTTTTTGACATAAAACACACATTGCAACAGGAGCATCTGAATTGCTGATATACGTAAATCCAAAATTTAAATAACTTTCATCATACTTCCGTTTTGGTCTGTTCATAGATGACCTTGTTCTTTAATATTGGATTTTGAAGAAATCACAGTTTTTGGATTATTTTCTTCTTCGATGATAGACGTATCAGTAGAAGTATTTAGCCTTTCTTTCGTTAAATTTCCTGTCTTCAACCAAAGATCCATGGATATTTTTTAAATAATATGTAAATTCTGTGATAACTTTTATTTGTCAAAATAGAAAAAAATTGGTACAGTAAGCAACTGGATTAAATTATTGTGCAAGAAAACCAATTCATTTTAATTCAAATTTTATTTAATACATTTACATTCCAAAAGTATATACCCAATCCTGTTATAACGCAATAAATTAGTTTCAGAAATTAACATGTAGAATAAAAACACGTGAAAAATTGTCCGCAATAACGTTTTGTAAATTTGAAAGATTGGATCTCAAGATTTAAAAATCTTGTATAAAAATCACGTACAAATGAATTTACATGAATTAATTGTGTAAAAAGTGGCATTCGTTGCACCAAAAAAATTGCAAAAAAGTGAAATCACATAAATAAAATTCACATAATAAGCACGAATATCGTGTGATCAATTAACAAAAAAATGTTTTTTTAAATTCTATCAAATTTTAAAGTTAAAGAAATGCCGACTTATGAAACAT
This sequence comes from Schmidtea mediterranea, assembly GCA_022537955.1. Taxonomy (NCBI): domain Eukaryota; kingdom Metazoa; phylum Platyhelminthes; order Tricladida; family Dugesiidae; genus Schmidtea; species Schmidtea mediterranea. The sequence goes on along the minus strand of CM039679.1, from coordinate 49,701,519 downwards.
TTCCCTCCAGAATTTATATATATATATATTCAATATTTAACACGTACATACATATTTTGAAACTTTTTTATTAGATTTATGAACAATTTTTATGTGTTAGCAAGACTAACCATTTTGTTTATCTTGGCAATTACCGTTGACTACACGTATGTCATAATTCATATGCATACCTTAAGTCCGACAACCGCCTGCGAATGGTGTAGCGAACGTCATTGGGATGTTTGCGGTTGGTTTGGTTAGCTATACAGATGTTGAGGGTGGTGTGAGTTGAGCCTCTGGACGGGATTGCATGAGGCTGGAATTTCGCGCAATGTGTAAACCGAAAAGGAGAACTGTCCTTTGGCGCACCGAAGATCATACTAACAAGACTTCACCAAATCAGGTAAAAACAATCCCATCTACCACATCTCTTTCATGCGCACAGGATGAGATATAGTCTTTCTCCCTCATTAAAAAATACTGGCACTTGTTAAAGACTTTTATTACTGTACCCAACTTCTAGGTACTAAAAATCTTCACCTGCTCTTGATGTCATAAAACTCAATGAAGTTTAACAGTCGCTTGTCTATCATTATGAAGTAGAATATGTTCAATTTTCTATATTTACTCCATTCTTCTCCTCCATTTGAAAATACTCCATATAATAGTATAGCACTATTTTGAAAGTCTGGTTTGCCTAATTTTATCTACAAATTCATGCTCATGACAGTTACTGACGCTCTTGAATCCAATAACATATCTACTTCTGTACTATTCAAAATTATTTTTTCAAACTTCTTCCATCTTTCGTCTGATACATCTCTTCTTCTGCATCTTCTCTTCTACGCTTATTTCTTAATTCTCAATTTATTGCCTTGACTCAACCGACGAAATGAAACCAATGGAGTCGCTGATGTTTTCCCTTCACCTTTCATTGTAGTTTGTTTCTCAGGAACATTGTATCTTTCTTCTATTTTGCTAAGAGTTATCCTGAAATCTTGATTGTTCTCAGTAAAATCTTGTTTTCCAGATTTTGAATCTCCTTCTTCTATGCACACCTCTTTCAGTAATGAAAAGTAGTCTCGGAACCCGAGCGAAATGATATAATTTTTAAAGATATTCTATGTAAAATTCTGGAGTAAAATCTCGTAAAAATCTCGAATAAAATTCTCGGGTAATAAATGGTTCTTGTTAATATAACGTTAGAGACTTTAGTGCTCAATACTTCTCAAATCCTCGAGCGTGTCAAGGCGAATTTCCTCAATGAGTCGGGAGATCAAATGCCCGGAGACATTTACATGAACAGGCAAAAGATCCTTAACGTCCAGCATTTGAATGCTGTCATTATGATCGAGGGGAAAGTAGGTAAGGTCGAAGAGGAAATAAAGAAGGTTGAAGAAAAACTAAGTAAAGAACTAGAATAACCAAATAAATGTTATCAAACAATCCAGAAGAATATAGATAATGTGTTTTCATGCATTAAGGTTTCTACATCACTTCATTATTTACTGACATCATATTCAAGACCATTTTATTTTTCTTTGGCTTTAGGTTTTATCGTCTTTAATTCTTTATTTTCAAATTTAGGTAATACGAATGAAAAGAGTAAAATCGTATTGCTTAATTTCCTTTCTTAAAAATTAAAGGAATTTGAAATGTCAAGCCAAAGCCATTTGGAAACGTTCTGTGAGTATTGCAACAATTATTATAAGAACACGTACTATGAGGGTCATTCAATAACTAAAATACACAAACAAAATGTAATTAAGGGGAAAATATTCAATAGTCTAGGGAATTTACGTACACTTTTCCAAGAATCTCTCAAGAAGCCGCTTTCAAAAACTCAACTGCTTTGAAATTCGTTAGGAATAAGAAGAGATCGAAGAAAATGAAGACTATGACTGTTAATGGTTTCTACAGTATTCTTTCCAATTACTTCAATCATTTCCATAAAGTTCTTATTAAATTTTCTATTGGAGTTTCAGCATTGTACATGAAGACACAACCAAACCCTGATGATTTTAGTGTTATGAATACTCCTGAAGAAGATCGAGAAGAGGAGAGGGTACGAGAAGAAGAGCTTAAAAAAGAAATATAGATAATAAACGAGAGAAAAATAAAAAATTTGATGATTGACTCTCTGATATTATTAACGAAGGGTAACAAATAAAAACCAAAGGAAAACCCCAAAAAAAACCACAAAGAAAACCACAAAGAAAACCACAAACAAAGAAACAAGTCCAGCAACGACTAGAGCGTAAAATCGAACAGATAATGAGGAAGAAAAAGAACAGCAAATAATAAATAACCAACAAATATTACAGAATCAACCAGGAAATAATCAAGGGAAACAAGGAAAACAAGGGAATAAGCAAGGAATAAGAATAAGAGGTGTTTTAATTAAAAAAAGATTGTCTATATATTATCAGAGAAGAGCAGATATGTTGAGAAACCAAGAACTAGTGTTGCCAGACGTCCCAATTAATCGGGATTGTCCCGTTTTCAGAGATGTTTTCGAGTGTCCATAAAAAAAGTCTTGGGGACGGCCAAACGTCCCGATTTATATTTATTATAAAAATCCAAATTAAATTTATGAAATTCATAATTAAATAATTGTTGACCGGCTCAATATTAAAAATCTGAACGTACCATGCTCAAATACGGTACATTTTAATTTGGTACATTTTAGATGGCGACAAGTGGTAATACTGCTCAGTGATACAAATTTTATTTTTAATCAATGTCAATGGTAGCTGTCAAAATAAATTATAATATCATTGAAGTTAGTGGTGTTTGTTTTATGCACGTGTTGCGTTGCTAGTTCGGATAATTAAATTTTTTATAGTTTAAATTTGTAGTATTTATTTTCTCTACCCGGACATAATGCCAATGTGGAAAGAATTTTTTTGCTTATGTCAATTCAGTGGACGGATGAACGGAGCAGACTTTTACCAGAAACAGTAGAAGCTATTTTACAGTGCTTGGTAAATTTAGAACAAAATTGCAGCGAAATGTACCATTATATTTCAAAAAATAAAGATATTTTAAAAGCTGCTAAAAGTAGCAATAAATACTGACTTTGTACACTAACAAGCTTTAGTATTCAATACTAATAATATAATATTTTTTAATTTATTATTTATTCATTAGCTTAATTGAATTTTTATATAAAGTTGGTGGGTTACTGGGTGTTGATGTTTGTTTAAATATTTTTATGATTACCCTGGTAACGCCAAATAAATATTTTCTAACTACCACTCGGCACCCGTTGCTAGGCAACGTTGGGAATGTGTTTGAGTATGTGGATTGTCCGCAAAAAGTGAGCGCTATTACTAATGCTGTAATTGCTCGGACAATCTCAGGGTCCAAAGAGCCGTCGTTAGAAGACTCATGCTTGCTTTAAATTATTGGGTCCCATGTATGTCGTGTATTCTATCGTTGACGTTCATCATAGTATAGCCGTTCGTTCCTGTTGTGATTGGAGTGGTGGTTGTTGCTGGAGTTGTTGTTGGGACTGCTGGTGGGGTTGCCATTGCTTCTCGGCAAGCCAATTGCGCGGGAGCGAAGATGAGGGGATAAGTTACAGCTGCCCCCTCTTGACAGGCGGACAGTGCAACCTCCAGCCCCTTTATTTGAATTTTTAAACTTTGAATAAATTGTCTTTCATCCCTTTTGGGCTGCAGTAAGTCTTTGGTACAGGGATCTGGCCTTCCTGGGGTCTATCCATGTGGCCTTGACTTGTTGGACCTCCCGGGTTAGTTGGATAACCTGGTCGAGGAGATTCTTATTGGCTCGTCTGGCGTGGGCCAGTTCTGTCTGCAATGGTTGTGAAGGCTCCATTACTACAATAAGGAACGTTAAAGTTGTCTCTATTAGTCGATTTAAAATTTGCTATCATTTAGTTAATTTAAACACATATTATGAAAACTACGCTAAGAAAAGAAAATTTTAACACGTTTTTTCAGACATCAAATATGTATTAACAAAAATTGCAGTTAGGTAGGATTGAGTGGTCGAGGCTTATGAATCATTAGGACCCTGAATCTTCGAAGAACCGCTTTATCCCTTATTCAGGGGAGTAGTCCGGCATTGCGAATACGGGCCGCTTAGTGTTGAGGGCCGGCCTTGGGCTGGGTGGGTAGACGTCTGCCAATCGTCCGCATGCGAGATCGTCCTCTAAGTTGGCCAGATAGCTGCTGGCTCGGTCTAGTAAGGAGTTGACCCGGCGCTGGTGTTCCTTGAGATGGGCCAGGAGTGCCTGTGCCCCTCACATGGATGTCGTGGGCTGGACTGGGATCACTCGGTTGTCTTTTCTTCCGAAATTGTTCCATGGTGTTTGCTATGAACAGAGTATCCTCCCACCTGTTCTCTCCGGGTTGAGTCACGTCTGGGTACCGCTCCTTGCAGGTACGCCTCCAGACTTGACGCCACTGGTCAGCTACTGGTATAGGAACGAAAATGAAGGGTCCGGATCGTTCTAAAACATTATTAAGAAGATATAGATTAATTGGTTTGAAATGCATAATGACAGCAATGAACATCGTTAAATCTGGGTGGTATATCCTCAAACAGTTTTATTATGTTGCACCAAATTAAATAAAGGAAAAAGGCAGATTCGTTTCCAAAGCTGCTACCCTCATAATTCAATGTTGCGTTTCAAAGAAATTCGATTTTATTGAAACTCAGATCGACAACCTTTTTTATTCTTAAAAACAAAATTGATTCCCTCCGGCAGGCGAGGCTTGCTTAGACTCGTAATAATGGGTACTTATTCAACGAATATTATAATCAACAAAAAAGAAAAAAACGTTTTCATTAAGCTTTCTTGTTTTACACAACCCAATTTATTACCTTAGTTATTTTAATTATGGAATTTGATTCAAGTGCAAAAATCCAAGTAAAATCTTTATCGTAACAAATTTACGTTCGTGATTTTTTCTGCGAAACTCTAACGGATTTGGGAAAACAATGGAGATGATCGTCGACACTACTAGTTACTGAATATGAAGAGAAAACTTACTACTACGGTATATTACCTTAATTATTAAAATGATTTTTTAAATGTACACTAACAGTTACTTGTGTTTACCTGCTACAATTTCCTTAGTAAACTTTAACGGAAGATAAAATGATATCTTAATGAACCCTCTATTCTCTGGTGGACAACGTTGAATGAGCATAACGAGGAGCTCAGGAGTATCGAGTTGTGGGTTATTATTATTATTATCTTAATTAATGAAAAATTACTATTATTATTTTGACTAGTGAAAAACTATTATTATTATTTTCATTAATGGAAAATTATTATTATTATTTTGACTAGAGAAAAAACCATTATTATTATTTTAATTAATGAACGAAAAACAAAATTTCAAAATTACGCATAGTATTTTATTTCATCGAATTTCAACATTATAATATAAGAAAATGTTACCATATTCTTCATGGAAAATTAAACCTTCGTATAATTTTGTCGAAGAGATGTGAAAGTTAGAGAAAACAGACAATTAAGCTCGATTTAAATCATCGAAAATGTCATTCTTCGGATACCTTACTTAATCGCCTACAAAATTAATAGCAAATTAACAAAAACCTTTGGAACTCCATTTCCGAAATATAATTAACCAATTGGCTGTGAAAAATATCGAATCTGTAGGGTCCTGGAAAGTTTTACTAAATTATGTCGTAGAGTGTTTGAAAATTTAATGTGAAATTGGCGAATTGGAAATTTTATTCTCTAAATAGGCTAAATAAATGTAGTGCAAGACGGTTGATCGTATGGAAAAATTTATCTATAATAAAATGGTAAGTGTTTTTTGTTTTAAAATATAAATTTAGTGCTTACTCCAAGATTATGGATCGTGGCTCAGAGCTGCCCATTGATTTTTTCTCGGCTCGCCGTGTCTCCGAATTCTCGTGGTTGTTGCATCATAAAATTTTTTATGTTGTACGGGTTGGCTTGTCTGCAAGTCTATTTATGGAAATTAACGGTGGGTGTATGCACACCACACCTCGCTCGGCGATGTGTTGGAATATAGGTATGCACACTCGACTTGGTGAGGGAAATTCGCGGGATCGATATTTCTTAAATGTCAATTTCAGGTCAGTTTTTCTTTTACTATCTATCTATGTAGTTTGATATATTGATTTTCCAGGTGAACTATCTGAGGAAATTAAATTTTCGGTTTTGATTGCTGGAGCGTTATGATGTGGGTGTAGTTACGATGAAAATTTGGTTAATATTGATTACCTTCCATATTATTAGTAGAAAACAATTTGGTAATTTCACTTGGCAAGCCTCAGCAATTCTGGGTAGGTGACTGATTTTCTTATTTTAATTAATTTAATTGTAAAAGTCTTTAGCAAAGTGATGGTAACTCTTGGTCTAACAGTTTTTATGGCTTTTTATTGCTGGTGATAACAATTGGGTTTGTCGTTACGGCCACAAAGTCAGTTTTCGAGATGGTGATATCATGGCCGAGATAAGTTGGGAAATAATGGATGAGTGGATATTTAGTTTGAAGTAGGCTGATTTTCTCCTCCCCTAGAAGGTACGTTGGGGTCAATTTAGGATTTTCAATACTTAGGTCAAGTCTCAGGGAGACTACTACTTGTGGCTTTAATCGATCTTAGTTTTTTGCGGAATGGTTTTCAATGAAGCAAGCGGGTGAGGATTGTCAGGATCTTCCACTGGGTAATTCTGAAACTTGTATTATCTAATCGGTATTGATTGAATAGGTAGAAAAGTGGATGTGGGTGTCGGATAGCTACAATCCACGGCGGCCGTGGGGTTCTGGGTTTCAGTGTTACATAGGGTGAATTATCTAGTTGCCTCGCTCGAGACAATTGTGATTTGTATTTGTTGTTATAATTAGTTCTAATTATACCTTTGTAATTATGATGTTCATGGGTCAAAATTTTATTCTTGGATTTCATTATGTAATCACAGTTTGGTAGTTCTATCTGTAAGTACATCACGTTTAATTATATTCCATTTTATTGGTGATCTCATTTACTGGTAGTCTTCCGAATTTATCGTTACTTATAAGTCTGCGTTCAATTGTATTTTGTAGCGTATCATTTGTTTTATTTTGTCCACCATTTTGTTTCTCAAATTATTTTTAATTAGGCTAACATTATCTTTATAAGCAAATTTTATAATATAAAAAAAATACTACTTAAAATAAATTCATTATTTATGGCTAAGGAAGTAACGAATATTTTACGTTGTTAATTAAGCTATGGATAATTTAAGTTCACCGGGATTGCCTATGGTTTAGTTAAGCTCCTAATTCCAACTCAAATTTATTATTATATCACCGGCTCGCGGCAACTATCTGATAGCATGGTTACCTTCATTCTACGGTTATGGTTACATTGAATTTGTAGTAATAATTTGTCTTAAATTCACAGCAAGAATTTCAGTTTATTTCCCCGTTACCTTCCCCTTGATTGACCTTAGTCGCATTATGTTCATATTACAAGTTAATGAGTGCCCACTGGACTACTCGGTGTGGTGATTTTGAGCCGTATGTAGAATAATTTAGGTCGAGTTTAAAGAAAAACGAGAGACGAGAAAGCAGCCAGAAGACCACTTCCTTATTTCTCCTTTCTTGTATACGGGATAATATTGACGTTCCGATCCCTGCGTTCCGCACGCCGGGTCTTCACAGGCACAGATCATCGGCGGTATTCCACGCACTTACACGAATCTGAATAATATGTATGATTTTACTAACTTATGATGTATCTTGGCTGTGGGCCGGAAAAATTTCGACATGAAATAATTTTTTGAAAAAGGATTTTAGATATTATAAATAATTTATTAATATTAACAAAACAACATAATAATTACTTGATCCAACGACAAATCATACAAAATACTACTCTCCCCACGCCGACCTCCAAGCAGAGCTCCATCGAGATTGCGAGGATGCGACGTGGAGAGAGAGTTCCAAAATAAAACTCACCCTAAAATAGATTTTTAAGAAAACTAAGTTGACGATTTTCAAAAAACGATTAAAATTATGTGAAAATGAGTCGGTATATATACCTATTTTTTGTCCCTAACACTTGCGTGTTCTTTTTGATTTAGTAAAACAAAATTCGACCTTGGGATTTTCTAGTGTATTCTAATCTTAATTTTTATTATTTTTTAATTTTGTTTGATAATTTTTTATTTGAATTTTTTATTTAATTATTTCTAATTCAAATTTTTTGATTTAAATTTCATTTTCATGAAATTTCATATTTATTCCAATTTCGGTCGAATTCGCTAGGTTTTCGTGTTATGTTTATATTTATATCGTGTAGATCTTGTTGCATTTTGTTATTATTTTAATTTATTTTTATGTTTATTAATTTATATGTAATTATCTTTTTCTCATATTTTGATAGGGTTAATTGGTGTTTTCATAGGTTTTGAATTTAAAGTTGCATATTATATTTGCGTGTGTGTTACCGATTCATTTAAACATTCACAAGGCCGTTTGTGTTCTGGCCAACAAAGTTAATGAAATAAATGTTAATTTTTGTGTTTCTATTAAATTTAGTTTATTTTTAAAAGCTTAATAAATTAATACATAGAAAATAAAATTTTTTTTTGTACTGTCTCGATTTGAGTTTTGAAAATTCTGGCAAGCCTACCAAGAACATGATAATGATGATGATTTCGATACAAATCCAATATGTTGTACGACTTCAGTTTCTTGTATTGTCAATGAAGAAGGGATCAAGAAGGAAATATTGAATCAAGTATCATATTTAAATAGACGCGTATTTAATGAGGAAATTGAAGGTAGTGTATGGGTCTTCAAGGAATAAACACAGATATCTTTGAATATATGCCAGTATAAATCACGGTTTCGTGGAACATATATAAAACTCCATTTTAAATCAAACAAGATTTTGAATATCCTGAATAAAGACAACAGGTGTTTTGTATATTCTATTCTGGCATATTTACATACACAAGCAACGACTCAATGTCCGTACAGACCTAAGCAGTACAAGAAATATGAGCATGAGTTGAATCTGGAGGGAATTGATTCTCTTATTGATTTAAAAGGAATAAAGAAATTCTGTAATCAAAATCCAGACCTTAAAATAAACGTGCTCAAGATTAATGAAAATAAGAGATTAAGTATTATATATAATTTATATATAATATAAATCTTTTTTATATAATATAAATCTCATTTAGATTGGAAGGAATGAAATTTATTATTGTATAAAGACCATTACATACTGTGTAAGAACGTAGCAATATTTCTAGGGAACAGTAAATCCCACGATATTTATCCGTGTTTCAACTGTTTTGCGTTGTTCAGAGTTGAGAATGCATTGAAGATTCACTAAGAATTATGTATTCAACATAAAGAAGCGGTTGCAGCGTTCCATCATGATGAGTACAAGGAATTCCCGAATTTTTATCATAAAAAAGGTTCCGTTCGTATGTTATATGGACTTTGAATCTTGGATTAAACACGAGGTGAACGAAAAAAAGCGGAAGAAGTCGAGATAAAAGGATTTTGTCATGGAATATACATAGAGTAATTATCCCAACTTAATGAAATCCAATTATCTGGAGTACTTTGGGGAACATGCGGTTTTAAATTTAGCGGAAACCATCAATAATTTATCCTAAGAGTTTAAGAATCTTTTAAAAACTAAATATTCTATAGCAAAAGAACAACGGGAGGAGTATAATAAATCTACTTGTTGTTATTATTGCGAAAAGAAATTCACAGAAGATTATATGGTAATGAATCATGATCATTCAAGACCAATTCAAGAATAAGTATCTATGAGCAGCACATAATTCATGTAATTTAAATACTAAGAAAATAGGTTTCGTCCCAATATATTTTCATACTGGGAGTGGGTACTATAATCACCTAATCTTCTTAGCTTTAACTTCTAATGTCACTAAAATCATTCCTAACACAGATGAAAGATATATCTCCTTCAGTTTTGCGACAATGATGTTCTTGGACTCGTATCAACTGATGCCATCATCTTTAGATAACCTCTTTTAAAACCTTAAGAAATCGAGGTTTACAATAAATATTTTAAAATTCCTGTAAGGCAGGGGATTTATCCATATGAGTATATTTCAGAACGGAATTTCTCGGAAGTCATGGATAAAATGAAAGACGAAAATTTACCGAAAATCGAGGATTTTATAACTATTTGAAACAGTTGGATCCTCCTTTAAAAGATTATGAATATGCTAAAGAATCCTGGCATTTACTAGGGTGTAAAACCATGAATTATTTGAAGATAGATGTTTGCGTATTAGCAGACGTGGTCGAGAATTTCAGGGATACTTTCCTAAAAAGATTATGGTTGTGATCCTTGTTACTATTATTCAGTCTCGGTATCAACTTTCGCGGTTGGTTTAAAGTTTACAAAAGTTAGTGTAAAATATTTCAAGAAAAACACGTATGATATGCTTTTATTTTTCGAGCAAGAAATTCGAGGTGGATTATCTGGAGTTTTTGGAAATAGACTAGTTGTGGTTTGTTCTGAACTAAGAAATTCCTTGTATCACTACGATTGTAATTCTCTATACCTGACCTCAATGATTGACGATTTGTCAACAGGATAAATGAAATAGAAAGAAAAAATATGAAAAAACCAAAGAAAATTCTCGTGAAAGTTTTGTATATAAAGTTGATTTAAAATATCCTCAATCGTTGCATGATAAGACCAGGTCTTTCTCATGTTGTCCTGAAAAATTCATTACAACTATAGTTAGCAGAAATTAATATTATATCAAAATAATAATCCACTTTAGATTTTCTTTTATTGCGGAAAATAGATCAATAACTTTTCTCACTTTTTGAAAATGATTTTAAAATATTTAAATCTTTTTATTTAACTTTTTGAAAAATAATTAAATTAATTAAACATCGTGTTAAAATAATTAAATTGATCAATTATTTAAATAATACAAAAAACTATTTTATAAAAACATTTATTTTTTCTGATAATTTATCAATAATATACAAAAATTACTCAGAGAAAATAAATTTTTAAAAAATTTAAATGTATACCATTTATTTTATTAAAAAACGGATATTATAAAAAAATATCATTTCATTCAGAATTTTTTTCCTTTCGTCGTTCATCTTTCGACTTGTTATAAAATACCGACAAAAGATTATTCATATGGTACGTCTGGTTGAGATTGCTAATAGCATTTGCGGCTTCAACTCCATTACTAAATGACACAAATGCAAAAGATTGAGGTTTTGAACTCGACACAACCTCAGCTTTCGTTATCTGTCCATATGGAGAAAAAAGGTCATGCAAAGATTTGAATGTGCAATTTCTGTTCAGATTTCTCACGAACAGGTCGACTTTCATAGATTTGACTTTATCTTTTTCCATCTTTTCTGATTTACTCAACATTTCACTAACAAGAACTTTCTTTCCTCCGATTTCGATATCATTCACACCTTTTAATGCCGCTTCGACACTTTCTTTACTTGTATAATTTATAACCACAAAAGTGACGGATTCTTTCTTCGAATCCAAGAGTTCAATATTTGAAATCGGTCCGTAAAAACTGCAGAGAAGTTTCAGATAACTAAGATCAGTAAAATTGTCAAAAATCGTCATAAAGATTTTGTTTTCATTTTCTGGTTTAGAGGGACGTTCACAGAACTCGGTGACCATCAAATTGAACATGCCAAGTTTGCTGTTATTTGATTCGCTAATTACTCTGCTTGCGTCTTCCTTATTGGTCAGAGTAATGAATCCGTAACCATTGGAATAACAGTCAGCGTTAAGTGAAATGAAACATTTCGATATACTAGTAAACTTTGCAAAATGACTATGAAGGTCTTTTGATGTAATTTCAGTGTCAATATTCTTGACGAATAAATGTGGAGGGATTGCATCAGGATTTTCTGTATAAACTGAAACACGACACGGAGTACCTTTGATGTCCATGAAATTTCCTTCCGTCAATGCCCTGTCAACTGAATTCTTTTTTTCGTAAGTGATAATTGCGGTGTTTGGTTTATTCGTATGGAACCGGTTTTCCACTCGTACCGAACTCATTTTACCAAATTTTCGGAATCTATTTTCAATAGTTATTCGGCTGACCCCTTGACGGATGTCGGAAACATGAATTTTAAATCTATTTTCTTCACTGTTCATATTGCAATATTTCAAAGATATGAAAGAGAAATAATTAATTTTCAAACAATATTTTAACATCTTTTTAATTTACTTAAAATTTAAATATGTTTAAATTATTAAAGTGTTTCAATTTAATTAAAAAAATTGTTTTAATCAACTAATAAATACTTTTATTTTTTAATGAATTTTGTAAAATAAATTTTAACACTTGATAAAGGCAGTTTCGAAAATATTTGTTATATAAAAGTTTAATTTTTGATTCATATCATGTAGCAATTGATGAGTTTCTCAAACATTGAATGAGTATATAAATTGCACAAATGTTAATTTTAAATTTATTTAATTTGGTGTAATTAATTTTAAAGTAATTATTTCAATCAAATAATAATTTTTTATAAATTAATTTTGTAAAATTAATATAAATTAATTAAAAATGTTAATATTATATTTTAATATAAAATAATTTTTAATTAATTTTAGCATTTCACAAAAGAAATGTCGCTAATGAATTTTTTTTATTTATTTTACTTTATTAATTTCTCTGAAAAATAATTGTTTTATTCAATAAATAGTTGTTTGTATTTTTATATTAATTTTGTAATATTATTATAAATTTAAATAAATTTAAATGTTTAAATATCCGTTTTTTAATAAAATAAATTTTAAAATTTAAAATTTAATTTTTTTGAGTTGTTATTGTATATTATCGAATAATTATCAGAAAAATAAAGTGTTTTTTAAAAAAAGTTTTTTTGTATTATTTAAGTTACTAGTGAGTTTGTTTATTTTATCAAGATATTTGAGTGATCTGATTATTTTGCAGAAATTAATAAAAAAGATTTAAATATTTTAAAAGCATTTTCAGAAAGTGAGAAAATTTATTGATCTTTTATCAACAATAGAATAAAATCAAAAGTGGATTATTGTCATATATGATATTAATTTCTGCTAGCTATAGTTGTAATTAACGTAAGTGATACGGATTTGAGTTTTTTGCATTAATATTTTGACGAATATTTAGTCAATTTGCAAATTTATGCTTTCCGAATTTCCGTAGAGAAAATCTGTAACATTTTGTCGGTATATATTTGGCGGGTTTGTAAGCCAAGGAAGTCATTGCAATTGTTCTAGAATAATGGTAATGTTGATTGTAAGTAATAATCTGTTGACTTTTGTTTATCAACTTATATTTTTAATTATATTTAATTGTTTTTATTTTCATATCAGAAATATTTCATACTGATGATGTTTATTGCAATAAATCTCGCGTTCACGGAAGCTTCGGAACGTTGTAAGTTATGAAATACCTAATTATGATGTAATAATTATTTATTAGGTAGATACCTTTCTCCTACTTTATGTAAAGAATGTTGTCCATCAAAGAAATGCGCAGTTGCCCTTTACTTTAAAAGCACTTCAACATTCGAATATGTAAAATGTGCTTGAGATTAATAAAGGAGAATTATGAGTTATTTTATCTTAATTGCTATTTCCCACGGTATTTTCAGACAAAATTTTGCATAAAATTAAAGTGGTTAGATTATGAATTTGGCTATCGTATATATAGTTGTTTTGTGTGTGTGCGATCAATAGGCCTTTTTTGGCCATTTCGAGAGGGTTTTTATTATTTTTATTTAATTTTTAATATTTTTGTAATTTTAAAAGTGAAAACTGCGAAGAAATGTTTGCTGAAATTTTTAATCAGCAGAAAAAACTATAATTGAAAAATATGGTAGTTTTACATACAAAAGAATAGTGCAACGACAAACATGTCGGGAGAATATACCTTCGAATACATTGGAAGAATATTACAGGCAATCAATTTACATCTCTCTACTTGATGCACTGAAATTGGACATAAATACACGTTTTTCCAAAGAAAATTATCAAAATAAATAATACATTAAAAATTATATATCGATAACATTTATTATAATTAGGGATGGACAATAATCGATTATTAATAATAATTATTAATAATATTTTATTAATAATAAATTATTAATAAATTTTATTCCTATTTCAATTGAAAATCAACCTGAAATCACTCCAAAAACTCACTCCGTTAACAAAACCAATAACGATGGTTTTTCCATTATTCATCAAAAGGCGACAAACTCTCCAGTCCAACAAGATCATAATTATAAATATTCTAAAAGAAAAGAAGAAAAAGAAGTAACGTTTGGCTAATATTCGAAGAAGCAGAAGATGATCACGTTCGATGTAAACTATGTAACCATCTTTAAAAAAAACAAACAAACAAATAAATAAGAAGCATAAAGAATATTTAATTTAAGATTGTTGGGGTTATAACAAAACATGAATAAAAATAATAAAATTTTAAAATTATCAAAATCAATTAAAATTAATTAAAATTTTGAAAATAGTAAAAATCAATATTTTTCAGGGAAAAAGTGATCACCGGTGGCAAATTTGATTTTGAAGACGAATAAAATATTATTAGACTAAGATTAGGTATATTGAAGGGTCGGGAGACTAAAAACAAATTAATTAAATTATTTACAGACGAACCAATTAATCAAGGGCCACCGAGCTGAACGTCAGCTTATTGTGGTTCCCGGCATTAGTGAAACGGGCAATAAATTGTCCGAAATGGAAAATTGTTTTTCAATAGTAATCCAGATTTAGGGGAATCCAAAAACTATAAAAGCAACTGACAACAAAATAAGTTGCCAGTTGGTCGGAGCCTGAAAATAACGAGTCGGAGGAAACGAGCGAATAATCGTAAATCGATAAAGTTAATCAGATTGCAGTTGAATTTACATCGTGATACCTTTAGGGTGTATACAATGAATAAATTATTGTGTATCGTGCTGAATGTTTGTCAATAAAGATTTCTTTGTTGGGATTTTATTTTATTGATTATTGAACACGAGGAGTCGGATCGAGAGACCTATTCATCGACGATTATTTAATATACCAACAAAATGAACATGAATTTTTATGAATTTAGTACACACAACACACTATTTAAAATTTCTGATCAAAACACATTATAAAAAATTAAATTTTACATATACTTTATGACAACAGAAACTCTATAAAAGTTAGCTAAATAGGTAAAAGTGCAAATTTTACAAAAACACGTGTGTACAACACACACTACACTATTTGAAATTTTAAATACAGCCATCTTGTAGAGAATTTAATTTTACCTATGCATTGTTTGACTCAAAACACGGTAGATACCTTCACTTTACATACAAAATAGTTAGAAGAAAAAACAGGATAATAGATAATAATATGCAATCCTGATAATTAAAAAAATTAAGGGTCTCCTATTGGATTTTCAAAATTTTTCTGAAGACCCCATTCTTTTCACATGGTTTAAGTATGTGTATAAATTTTTTTATGTAAAATTTTTGAATATTCTATATAATAATCATACCATTAGAACAAAGGTAAAAAATTAAGACTCTAGAGATCAACAATTCTTGACAATTGTCAAAACCGACATCGTAAAAATAGATTAAAATTTTTTTAAATGTACATAATCATCAATTTAAACAAAATTTGATATTACATAATCATTTATTAAAACAAAATAAACATTTCTGTAAAATAATAGCAGTAATAGTAACATAATATTCTCGACATTAATGATTTTATAAATGTTGAAGTTACACAATAATCGATTTAAACAAAATTCAAAGGTACATTGGTGGTAGAAAAGTCAATTAAACAAATATTAAATATAACAAAATTAATTAAAAAGAATATTAATAAAAGCTTACAGATGCAAAAAGAAACACATATTCAATAAATAAAACTGCCAAAACCATGCAAAATAAGGTTTAGAAAAAACACAGGCGAAGCGGCGACCAAGAAACAAAATTTTAAGGGTTAAAAAGAACATTGATTAAAAGTAATAATAAAAATAAATTCGAAAAAATACAAAATTTCAGAAAATAGAGAAAAATGAATAAAAAAATATTTAAAAATTAATAGAAACATTGAAAAACCCTTAAAATGGCGAAAAATCGTCTATTAGTCGTGCTACTCCTGACAAATCCTTCATTAAAAACAATTCGCCGCATTACAGGCGATTTGGGCGTCATCGAAAATCAGAATCTGAGCAGAATATCGGAGACATTTTCGCGAGAACCTGATCTGGATATAATCCATGCGCCCAGATTACCGTATTTCTCACAGCCAGCTCTGACGCCGTCTCATATCAATGGACAGTCGCTCTATTGAGATACCAACAAACGTACAAATCTCCATTTCAACCAGGACATCCACTGATAGAGACGTCGTACCCAAAATCTCCAGTGGTAATTTCGACCGGGTAGCCAACAAACTCTCACAAACACTTCCGAACTCCGAGCGACGACAGCCTAAGAAGATGTCTGCCAGTAGATATCGACGAGGAAGATTGGTGAAGAAAATCTGACCGGTTTATAAAACTTCTCATTGTGAAAAATCGTCGCTCACTATTATTTATATTTGTTTGTCACTATTGAGAAATAGAAATCTTAGTCTTAATTGTTATTTTTCTATGAGTTAACTTTAATAATATTAATTGAGTTAAAAACAAACAGAAATTACATTAAAAAGCAATTAGCCTTTGCATGAATTTTCTAATAAGTAATAAATAAATTAAATAAATCAATCATTAAAATGAATAAAAGAAATTTAATCTAATTATCTCCTGCTAGATTACCAAAGTCTAAATCGGGGTTTTAATGAACGTACCAATTTTCGATATCTTCACAAAACATTCTACCATTTACGATTTGGAAAATTGATTTGTCTTATGACGATGCTAATTGAGTAAAGCGTAAGATCTTGTAACGGCCGCATCGAACCCGAATCGAAGGTTATTCTAGGAGTAGTATTAGTAGCGACGCTCACCTGCTTGAGTAACATTTGGCTGTCATGCACGTTACCAACATGGTGAATGATAGTAATTCGTAAATTGTGTAGTATGCGAGGGAAAAGAGATCCTAGAGATGCAGAGAAGGATATTTCATTAGGAGCTGTTAATTAATTATTTAAATGTTCCCCATACACCAGCAAATTTTAAAAATATATAGATTTTAAAAACTATTACCTTAAAAACATTTTAGCTTAATATTTTTTCGTGGGAGTTGTCATATCTAAATAATTCAAGATTGACTAATTTCAAGAATAATTTATTGACCTTTCTAGAAAGTATTAACACCCAGTCAATAAACAAAAAATTTTCACGAATTTTCTTTCTCAAGTGAAAGCAAATTAAAGTTGATCATAAACCAAAATAGGCTTTTATTAAGCAAATCAGGAATTTACCAGAACTATTTATCTGATGAAAATTGTGTAATGAGAAAAAAATTTTGAATTAAATTTTGCAACAATTATCATATAAAATCATAAAATTGCCATAAATTTAAGATTGGTAGACGTATAAAGGAACATACAGAGGTAATTAAATAATTTGATATTTCATTTAATATTTCAGAAGTCCAAAACGTGATATCAAAATCATTTTTTAAAAAATTTATTAGCATACTCCTTACAGTTGATTAAAAATATTTCAACTGCAATTGTTGGATGATGAGGGTAGACTCATCACCACATTTATTTCAAAGCAAGGCCTAAGAATTATAGGGTTAACGTACATGCCGAGGAGCGGATATAAAATATAATGAGTCAGGATGCAACAAATTATTATTCAGACAATCAATTCCCAATATGAAGAATCCCAACAAATCATTATCTATAACAATTAATATGACAACAATTATTGTGCAATTTCAATTCTCTTTGAACAATCTTATTTTTGTGTGAATTATGATTTTATATTTGAACAATTTTATTTTATTTTTTTGTGTAAATTATTATTTTATAGTAAATATGGGTATGGTTAAACAATCATCAGTTCTTTTAATGTAAATAATAAATTTATTTTATTATTTTTTTAAAATTTTAGTAGATATAAAAATCGTTAAATTTACAAACAAATGTAAATAAAAAATGAAACGAATTTCTCCATAAAGTAAATAAAGAAAAGAAATTTAAAATGGATATGAATTCCCACATAATAAGAATAAATAAAACGCTATTAGGAAAATGAATAAATAAATAAGCGCATATCAAAAAAATAAATAAATTTATTAAATAAATAAAAAACCCTTTTTACTGACAAAATATCGCCCACTAAAATCTTACCACAAAAGAAGTGATCTGAAAAAGATAATCTTTGGAAGATCTTAAAATAGAACAGATTTAGTTCATCACGATTTTTGCATTCACGTATATAACACGCCCCGACATACAATTTAACAATTACATAACACGCACCCAAATTTAATTTGTATTGATAATTGAATAAAGTGTGATCGAAGAGTTAAATTTGAAAATTGTCAAAATTGATTTGGTAAATTTTATTTATTAATAAATCATTTATATATCGACCTTGTGCAAGTTGAGACCTCACCAAAATCGAGACTTCAACACAATCAAAAAATTTTATAAAAATTCAATAATGGGAAAATCTATATCTTATATAAAAATCGTGTACAGATTAAATGTAAATAGATGCCAATATAATTTGATTTTCATTTTCCAGCACTGAAACCATGCACTAACCGGTGATCCTTGGGCAAATAGAATTTGAATTTCTTGATTAGTGATTCTAGAAAGACAAAATTGTGCCATTGTGATGAGTCCTAACGAAGCACTATTATACGGAACACCCATTAAAGTGTGCTCAACTCCACGAAGAAGATCATTTGTCTTAAGTATCAACAACATTTGCCTGGGTACTGAATTAAGTATATCAATCATTTCTTTCAGGTAGATATTTGCATTTTCTCGCATTAGCTGACTCTGAAAGATGCACCAGACATTTTTAATAATCCTCAAATTTATAGATATTAAAATATTAGCATAAAATATATAATTTTATTGGAATATATAAACTGAGAGAAAGTCTGAAGAATTACGGTTTTAAATTTTAAAATCTAAAAAATGTCATTTAAATATAAATTAACGTTTGTTTGCATGAAATTTTAATTGAAATGAGTTTGATATTTGATTTATAAATTTCAAACTGATCATTCAATGGTTGATATTATTTTAATTGTAATTTGAGAATAAGCATTGAAATTAAAGTCTCGAAAATTTGTTTGAAAATATTATGTTATGAAATATATATTTTTACTTGGATTTATTTATGCATCAATTTAAAATGAATACTAAAACGGAATGCAATTATATTGCAACTAATATTAACAATTAAACTAAGCATTGGAAAAATGTTTATAAATCAGTTAGAAAGATCAAAAATGATACACTCACAAAACTGCAAAACGAAATGTCGTTTGACGAAAATAGCGACTATATATTTTTTATGAATTTTAATGATGATCAAGCCATGATTTTAGATCATAAACAGGCGTTTTCATGTCAAGGAATCAACTTAATGATAAAACGTTTGACAAATACTGCTTAAGATCATATTTTCAAAAATTTAAGCAATTAGTACTCTAATACTGTATAACTTTGGCTATAATAAATTTATAAGTTTTGAGTGCAATTTAAATGTTCCTTATCAAGTGAATTTTTAAAACAATCGCGGGATTGTTGCGAATACTAAACACATTAAACCAGTTGATTCCTCGTCATTTTTAAATGGTTTTTACAAAACATTCTTAAAACATTTTTATTGGTAAAGGGATGAGTTCACAATGTACACACGGCTTCATAAAAAATATTTTCTCATATTGCAGTTAATAATTTTTAATAAATTTGTTAATAATTTTTAGCAGTAAAGATATATATTACTGTATGATTTCCAATTGATTTTTAATAATCTAATTTATTATAGAGGGTTTATGGTAATTCTATGATAAATTTTATTAGTATTGATTTATTGATAATTTGTTGTATTTGATTTAGATTTGCTAGGGTTTGGTAATTTAAAGTTATGAGGTAAAATATTTATTTTATGTTGAACGAAAGAAGTGTTAATTATTTAAACAATATATGGTCAACTTTAACCAGTTTTATGATCTTTTGATGATACTTTTCTTTAAGTTAGTATTTAGCAATGGTTAATTAGTTGCTCGTTGAATGTATTTCTAATTATATCGATTTTAGACATTTATTAAGTGGTGACGAATGTCAGTTAAAAGTGGATTGTACAGCGAATTAAGGTTTCCTCAGTGACATTGGTTTAATTTGAGAAGTTTCAACTTTTATTTTTCAAAATTCAAAGGATTATGCAAAACCTCTTCCTCTCATTCTTCGCGATGATTTGCCAAGTTTAATCTTAAATCTATTTTGCCATTGAAGACAATGAATATTTTCATACTTAATACAATGTAATTTTCAGTAAACGCGTTAATATCAATCAGTGAAATCATTAAAATTAATCCGTTAAATATGAAATATGAAGCCCGGCAGATTTAAAAATTAGTTTTCAAATTATATATAATTTATGAATTAGGTTGTTTCGTTTTTAGGAAATTCAGGTCGGTAAATTGTTCATTTGGATCAATTATCTTAAAAATTTATGTACGCTTGAAGGCGGTTTAATTTATTTGTGAAGTTATTGTGTTTATCAGTAAATATATAATCTATTTATTTATTTATACTGATCCCGCAACCTGCGCGCGTTGGCCAATATAAAATTATAATAAATTATCCTATTCAATTTTGTATTTAATCAATTCTTTTATATAATTATAGAAAACGTGTGTACGTTATCGTTAATTTTTGTCATACTTTCTCTCAAACACAGGAACTCTCATCTCCAGAAATGAACAAATTTTCATCGTTGAGTATAATTTTGTTGACAGTATTAATGATTCTATAAATTTCCGTATGAAGATTATCTGCTTTATAATCAGGATCAAACCAAAAATTATTTCAAGTATTCATTTTTAAGCGCCAAATTCGACTTTGACATTTGTTTTAAAGTTTAACGCGTAAATTTTAATTAAAAGCCGTTTTTTATAATATATACTATTTTTACAATTGAATATATATATATATATATATATATATATATATATCTGTGTGTAATGCAAAGTGCAATATTAACAGTAAGTTGAATTAAGAAATTAATGAATGTATATTATCTGACCGATTATTCAATATTGAGCATTTAGAAATTTCACTGATTATTATTTATATTTCAATAAGAAACTATTCTAAAATATTTTAAACAATATATATATATATATATATATATGTATATATATATATATATATATTATATATATATATATATATTTTATTGAAAACATCTATGCCGTACTTCGACGAGCAAAGATTTTCATGAAACATAATAAATGAATATGATTCTAAAAAGTAAATAAACAAAATATAATTAGATTTACCAAATATGCAATTTACAATTTTACCATAACTTTTAATTTTAATCGACAACTTGACATTATTATTTTAATGTTTTTTGAAAATAGACTTTTCTTTATAGAATCATGCATAATTTAATTAATTTAGACAAGTTCTTCTAAAGCTTATTTATTTCTATAAGTGCCATATTTCAAAAATACATTTGTTTTCAATAAATATTAAATATTAATTCAAATTTTTTTATAATATAAAATTGTGATTACATCTCAATAATTAGGAATGACTATAATTTTGCCATTTAATTTAGTTAATCATTTTTAATGAAATAAGAAAATGATATTTTTGTTGTGAGAATTGAATGTGTATAGATATTTTAAAAGCGGCTATTTAATTTTATTTGAATATGCAAAAAAATTTGTAAAACATTTAAAAGTAACCGAATTCACAAAATAAGTTTTAAATAGAATAAATTCACGATAGCTAAAATTTTATTTACGTTAAGGTATGGCTATTCAAGAATTTAATTGACATTTCATTCGATAGTTTGTTTTGATAAGAAATCAGGTTCATAATTGCTTCAATTATATAGCAAATATATCAAATCCTTAATTATTTAAAATTTATTTAAAGTTTAAAAAATTAACTAATATTAGGCATTAATTCTATATTTTGAATTTTATCATTCAAAGATTTTTAAATTTATTTTTGGCAAATGTCTTTCATAACTACAGCTGCCAATAGGTCTCCTTTGAAAGAGAACGTACTCTTTATAAAAGAAAATTATTATTTTTGTTCTCTTTCTTTTTTTAATATTTATATAAATGTCCTTTTTTTAAAATTTTGCAAATTAATAATTATTTAATAATGCACAAAAGATAAAGTTTAGTATAAAGGTGAAATTTTGATCTAGACAAATCTAGCTCTGCAAATATCACAAGTTACAAATCAAATCACATGGCCTGAAACAACCAATCGTATTATCTGTTTTCAAAGTTACTTGTACACTCGCACACTATTTGTATTGTACAACCTAGATTTAACCTTTATATAAATTTCTTTCCACTTGTGAATGACTCGTAACTTTGTGATTGTGCGTAAAATTTTACGAGTACTTATACGTCACTTTATTTTCTAACAGTTTATATGGTTCTTGTTGATATGTAGGTGTATTGTTAAAGTTTGTCGTGGACCAGGAAAATATAAAATTTGAAAAACTTCACTGATCCAATAAAAAAGTAAGAAATTATTTTTTGTTAAATAAAATGATTCGGAATTAGCCAAGCGATTATCATTAGGAAAAACAAAAATTGTCGCTAATAACGTTAAATATTCCATATTGTATAGAAAATATAATGCAGATAGTATCCAGAATTTCATGTCTATCAGTTTCAACAGGTGGAACTAACTATGGTTCGATTAAAATGTTTGCAGTACTCATTCAATTTTTGGCACAAATAATGTTATATAACAAAAACGATTGATCTATTTTCTAGGCCATATGAAACAGCTGATACTATAAGTTGACATTTTATTATCTGCTTAAAAAAATACAATATTGCAGAAAAATGTGTTGCTTTTTCTTCAAACAACTAATACTAATTCTAGTGGACTGAAAATGTCGGGAAAACCTAACATTTATACCCATTTACAAACAAAGTTTGAAAAAGATTAAATTGGTATAGATTTTCCTGCTAATAGATTTTTTTATATCAGCAGAACAGAAGTCCTGAAAATTTTTTGCGAATTTGTTGATATCGAGAACAAATCATTATTAAAAAATTCAAAAAATCGTTGACTGTCTCTTTACCCTGTTGTTAAGGGTGTTGGAAGGTTATCCAGTTTAAATGCTAATTTTTTATCACTGGATAATTTTTTGAAGATGATTTCAGTAATGCCTAGAATTCGAGAAAGAAATAGCCAGGAAAAATATCACAAATTAAAAAAAGTGAAAATTTAATGAAAATAATACCAAAAATAATAAAAATATTCAATTAGATTAAAAACAATTAAAAACCTCCGAAAAAGGCTTAAACTTATATGATTGGACGCATCTAAGTATACAAGTACTATATAAACAACAATAATTTTCATGACTTTTAACCTTACAAAAACTCTGAAACTTCCAAATTTTTACAAACTTATTCGCAAATTGTACTCTTTGAGAATCGTAAGTGGCTTTATTTTAATATATATTTGTAATTTCTATGCTTTCAGAAATGTTTTCTTTTTATTCACGGATAGCCGCGACACTTTTGAGTGCTTATGAAAGGCCCCTTAACTTATATTATTAATATCATATCATGTTAAGTCACTGAGAAATGGTGAACAGATATTCGATTCCCTCAGTTATATTTGAGGGATTTCGTACGTGTCGATTTATCGTTGTCACCCTTCGATGTCTGCTGGGGCAGGTCAAGTCAGGCCGTGTTGCACTCATGTCGAAAGTACGACGTCATTGTATGTCACCGAGGCGTCCATGAAAAGTGGATGGTGTGGTACGAGGGTAAACTAACGAGAAGATTTCTATGACTTTAGAAGTTTCTCATTTAATAAATATGTAAGTAGGGATATGATTTTTCAAAACCTGTCAGAATCAATATTTATTAAAAGGTTTGACTAGGGTTAGGTCCATATGAAAATAAAAAGAAATTTTTTTCTCAAATGTGAAAGAAGAAAATTAAAGTGATTGCAGATGAACAACATTTAGAAATTTTCAGGAATAGTAACCAGATTTATTTTCTTTTGAATTTAGAGTAATAGTTTAAAAAATTTATTCATTAAATAAGCAGCCACCTATTGTAATATTGTCACAGTAACCTAAAATGCGTTATCATTTTTCAACCGAAACTAGTGGAGAAGTGTACCACTTGTGCAGAAAATTGGTAGATCCTAACTCGTAGAAACTCTGCTATGAAAAATTTCAAAATCCCGAAGATAGCTAAACCCAACAAAATCAGTTCAGCACCGTCCACCTCCACCACGACAGAGTCACCGCATCTTCAGTGCACCCCTGAGAATGTTAACGACATTTAGCAACAGATGCATCGCATCTCCAGATTTCGTGACAATTTGATCGCTGAAAATCGAGTGCAGCGAGTGATAATCATCGATCAGAGTGCTGTATATTCATTCACCGAAGCCGAGTGCCCAACAAAGAAATCACCATCCGGATAAAAAGCCGAATACAAGCAAGAAACACCACCCCAAGCGGGAACAGGCGACGCCGTGAACGTCGTCGGACTGAGGGCGATGTGATACTGGTCAATGCCTCAAATATTCTAGCCCAATCGGTAGAAATGACATCAGAATTAGATCCGGAAACTCTGTCAATAAAACAACCAGCGTCTCGAATACGCGCCGAACCCTCAGGCGCGATGAGTTTTAATCTGACTGTCAAGGCAATACCGGCACCCACTGATATGGAAGCACAACCGAGCATCGAGACTCCTCGCCCTTCGAGTTCCTTCGATTATTGGACTGATGGTTTCAATATTGGACGGATAGTGTCAATATCAAGATATTTCGACAAAGAAAGTTATCAGTCGATACGCATGAAGATGACGAGATGGAATTAATTGATCTGAGCCACGATCAGAATTAGCTAGTCGGAATCATCCAAACCACGAGTCCACCTACACGTTTCATATATATATATTATTTTCAACAATTAAAAAAGTAAATAACATTTCGTGAATATTTAACTATTGTCGAAGGACAACCGTAATCAAATGGAAAACGTTAATTGAATAAAGTATAGGGACAAATCACGACGGTTTAATATGATCTCATTCAACGCAAGATCACGGTGTAATTTAGTATTAGTAAACGAGAGGTCCATGTAAAAGTACAGGTGCACGCAATGTAAAAGAACTTTTAAAATTATGTCGAGTAATCTATTTTAATTTTAATGTAATATTGTGTTGATGCTTTAATTTGAAATTTTAAAATAAACGTCAAAGTTAAATAGCTGGTAGATTTTTGTGATTAAATTTTTTTACAAACATAGCAAATTTTCCTAAAGTAAAATAACTAAAACCTTTCAATTAAATTAGTAAATTATTATGGAATTTGTAGAAGTTCGAATAAAATTATTTAGTAAATGAAAAATAGTTCAAATTAATTTAATAAAATTTTAGTTTTCTTAGAGAAATCGAAATCGTTGGAATTCTCACCGAAGGAAGTCAGCCATGACAAACCTTCGGTACTCTAATTCTATCGGTCCCCGTTTCAACTATTTATCTATTTTAACATATTCAATATTTAACTCAACTATTTAAATATTTTAACCTTTCAATACTTAACTGTTTTAAATTATTTTTATTGCCACGATCAAAATTAAACACAAATATAATTCTTATTTAAATCAACAGATAAATACAATATTAAAGTGTTTATCACAATCAATACAATGTTTAAGTGTTTATCTTAATGTTATCCAAGCGGTATTCAGAAACCGTTCGTGTTTAGGATATACCCTACCATGCGGGCTTTATGGAGCTTGAATAACCGCTCACGTTCTTTCTTTCCAGGCCGATTTCTTTTTCGATTTCACTTCGGCACCTCCTCTGGCAAACGTAAGAGTCCTGGAGTGAGAATTTTCAATCCGATGTCTTTTCCGGATACATTTCTATTAGCTATATCCTCTTGTTCGACTGATAGTGATGCTCCGTTCTGCACGAGTCCGGTGCGGATCTCGTCTCTCAATTTTAATTCTAAAACCTTCGTCTCCAGCTCCTGGGCCTTCTGCTTCGCTAAACTCAGGGCCTCATCCTTTAGAGCCAGCTTGGCTTTTAGACCTTTCGCTTCTGTTTTTAACTTAGCTGCTGCTTCTGGACAGAGCCAGGTTTGTTCTAGGTGGCGGCACTTGCGCACAATGGCCTCCACCCTTTGACTCTGGATCATCGCTTCATGATGATACTCCGCGACGTCCTTCCTGAATTTTTTGATCAATCTTCGATTTGATTCCACAAAAAGAAAATGAATTGATAATTACTACTCCTATGGTAATTGGTTATAAAAATTTTATTTAAAATAAACTATTTAGGTTCATTTATAGCCCTACAGTGGCATTCTCTTCAGGGGTTTAACTCTGCTATCTGGATAAGGGAAGGGATGAGAACACGCGCATTTAAGTTACCTTATAAGCATCTACAAGTGCTCATAGACGTGGCACCGGCCAACGCAGTAGGAACACTGTTGGGGACTCTGGATCACCCCTTATTCCCACTAGGTCAACATGCTATCGAGAACCATGGTAATGCGGTTATTAATTACCTAAAATTTGAACATTACATTCATAATATAATAATAATAATTATTTTTTCATAATAATTATAAGTACATTAATAATAATAATATTAATAATCTTGACTTAAAATGTTAAAAATTTGTCCCTAATTTTCCTAATAAGAACTATACTTTGATCCTTAAAATATTAATTTATTGGCGTTAAAAAATAAAATTATTTAATTTACTATATTGTAATTTGTAAAATTTTAACTTATATAATGTAATTAACCCTATTGTAAGTAAAAACTTCCTATTGTATATTACCTGTTCTCATTATAACCCTTAAAAATCAATTGTTTGGAAGGTATTCAAATATATATCATATTACCTAAATTTATTCCATTTTGATTGCCACTTATTGCCATGGCAACTTATTAAAGAATTTCCAATTCCTATAATATAAGTAAGTATCGATTTTTTGATACTTTTAACTTAATTTTTGAGGTATTTCAAAGCTTTCTGAAGAACCAGATCCGCAAGTAAGATTTTTAACGACATGGATACTTTCCACGAGGTTTGTATAATAATTTAATTCAGATATTTCTAACTTTTCATTGTAGGATCCCCAAATTCAACTCCAAGCAAGTCTTCGCCAAATTGGAAATTTTTTAATTTCTTCGATAATAAATTTTAATAATGGTATTTATTTGTTATTTGCTTTTTTTCTCTTTTTTAGCTTAAATCTTTGATGATAATATTAATAGTAATGATAACGATAAAATTGTAATAACAATGTTAGTAATAATAATATCAATTATGATAACAACAACTATGAAATGTCAAAAGTAATAATAATAATGATAATAATAGACATGGTGATAATAATGACAATGACGATGTCATGATAATAATATTAATAATAACGACAGTGATAATAATATGATAATAATAATAGCAATAATAATATGATAATAATAATAATAATAATAATAGCAATAATAATACTGATAATAATAATAATAGGATAATAATAACGAGATTGACACTACACTAATAATAATAAGCAATGGAAATTATAATAATAGCAACAACAATATTAATAATATTAATATTAAAATCTTAATAATAATAATGTTAACATTAATAGCAATGATAATCTAACTAGTGTTACTGGTAATAATATTAATTCTTATGAAGATTTAAAGTGACACATTGATACTGGTATAAAATCAAAATGAGATAGGTCTAATTGATGTGGTTTGTATTTTGACGCCCGTTGCAAAGGTAAATATGAAATTTTCAAATTTAATAGTAATTTTCGGTCATTTAGAGAAATAATATCAAAAATTTATAATACTAAAAATAATTATAACATGAAAATATGATTATGGGTCTAAACGAGTGTATATTCAAAGTCTTAGTTTAAGCTGATCTTGATCAGATATGGTTGTTTGTGGTCAGTCGTGAGGTGCTAATCGGAAATATGTTACAATTCATAATTTTTCGATTATTTCTGTAAACTAAATTCAAGTTTGTTACGTCTAAATAAACTTCTATATATGTTTTGCATCGTCATATGTCAGCCTTTATATTTAGACCTTTCCCAGGAGCTCAACACTACTCTTTCGAGGAATTCGACGATGGGATTTAGGAAGGGAGAATACTGAGCGGTTCCAGCTACTGCCTTCACCACGGGTTCCCCGCTAACCACCGGTTCGATCCGAGGTAACAAAAATTTCATTTTATTGACTTGAGTGCGTGCGGGTTATGGTATGTAAAAGAATTTGAACGCGAAAAATCAAAAATCTTTAAAATTTATTCCTCGCGATGGAGGTTCGATAATACGAATTTACTTCGAAAGGTAAACAGTAACAAATGTTTCTATAAAAAAAATTTAATTCCAAAAAAATATATTTCTCCAAAAAATACAAAAACTTTCGACCTAGTCTTACATAATCGTGGTCTCGGGTGTCAAATAAAAATAAAACCCAAAATTTTTAAAATTACTGAAAAAATGCAAATGAATATCAATAACAAAAATTACTTTGTTTTCCGCTATGATTTTCACAATAATAGCAAATAATATCAAAATGTAAAATAATGAGAGTAAAAAAATTTAAGAGAGTTGTAAGAGTGAGTTTTGCTCGACCAGCATCGTTTTATATAGCATGATTGTTCGTGTGTGTGTTTTGATACGGTAAAACAAGGAATTTTCCAGAATATTCCAAAATTAAAATTTTTTAATTCCATTTGATTTAAAATTAAATTTTTGTGTACACAAATTTTATTTTATTTTTCTTTACATTTTCTATTTTTTTCTAAATTTAAGTTTTCCGCTCAAAAACACACAGGCGTTATCGAGCTGGTCAAACAAATATAATCAGTTTTAGTCCAACAAAGTGAAAATTTTTTTAATTTTGATTAATTAATAATTTTTTTAATTTTATTATGAAGAGACAACCTTTTACGATTAAGTTGAAAATAGAAGTTGCTGTCCATATTAAAAATTACAATAGTTGTAACATTTCAGTGAAAAAATGGCTGTAAATAGTGGCCGTCAAGTACAATTAAACCGACAACACTTTATGATGGTGTCTTAGTTGATAGAACCATTTTATTTATGTTTCATGTATAAAAATTAAAGATAACTATTAACCCGTCAAAAACATTGCAGATGAGCGAAGCATCACTTAATTTTGAATACACAAAACACTACTAAAACTTATAATTTTCTAAAAACTTGTCATTATTAGTTAGCCGGTGTCCGCTGGACACCAAGTCTAATTATATAGATTTAATAAACAGATTTGAGAACGAAGATTAATTAAAAGGAGAGATATGTTGAATTTGATTTAGAGTAGTACAAATACGTTTAGATGTGTAGGAAATTAAGTGCAAAAAGATAATTGGCAAAATTTATAAAAATTCAGAATTAATAAAAAATTGACACTGTTGTGTAAACTGGTATGTATGGATGACGAATAAAAATACATTAATATAAACTCAATGGGGACCCAAGAAAATATATTCAATGAATTCAAACTAGAAATTAGTTTTTTCTCACTAAATTAGATTAACCAAACAGCATCTTAAGCAAAAATGTGAGGTCGCCTGTTTAATTATTATATGTACAAGATGATACTGTTTACTTAATTAGTTTACTGTTTGTTAATATAATTATTACTATGCAAAAATTTAGTTAAAAAGCTGAGTCATTGGTAAGCAATTACAATAATAAATAACAAGAGAATCAAGAGAACAAGAAAAAAAGTATTTATTTTATTAATTTATATTATTGTTTAAAGTCTAAACGAAAGCTTAGTAGAAACACTATAATATTCTAGATTCAACAGTCAAGTCAAGATGAACCACTGAAAAACCAGCTATCCCTACAGATTCTTCTGATGTGTCAAAAAAAACTTACAATGAACCTGCCACCATCTATTGGAAGAATGACTATCGATGAATCGATTACGACTTCAAAACTGAGCCATGTTAACATTTATAATGTATACAGATTAATCATTTTTACATATAGTCCGTGAAAACTTGTAGAAGACAGGCGGTAAATATGTGGAAATTAAATATGAAAATTAGTATGTTCCACGAAGAATAACGTACGTCAACAAATTCAAAAGTGAACGAATTTACGACTGATTATTTCATGTGGTGCTGTAATTCCGGTTGTGGACCGGGAAAATATAAAATTTGAATCATTTCAATGCAGAATCTTATAATTTAAAATAAAGAAAACATCAATTATAATTATAATATAAGCTCAAAGTAATACAATAAATATAGGTTCACCTCATTCATATAAATCGTCACACGACCAAGACACTTATTTCGTGTCACTTGGAAGCGCTGAAATTTGCTGAATTCAAATTAATTGGAAAAATAGATTCAACGTTCGGATCGTTAGAAAAATAGTTTTCAACAAAGTTGAGTCCAAAAATGTTTTTCAAGACAATTTTTTTAATAAACTGTCATTTTTGGTCAAATTTTTCTCTTAATATGTTATTTAGATATAAATTCTTACTAAACTTGGTGCAAATTTATGTATATTTTATTTTACTTTTATTTTATATTTGTTTCTGTTTCCTCCAGAGATTATGGTATTTATTTGATGTATCTTTCAGTTATTGAATTATCTTTGTTTTGACCCAACAATGTAAGAAAGTGTATGATATATTTAAATTATGAAAATAACAGCGGTGTAAGAACATCAAACCTTGTCTTCAGCTACTGTGAGATATATTTGACAATGAATTTCTTGAAACGTTTTAGCAAAAAATTATTAATACTAAATATACTGTAAATTAAAATATGAAATTCAAACCCGTTCAAGTTATTGTCTCTGTATATAACTGTTATATCACTCTTGATATTAAATTTCTATGTTGCTTGAATAATGAAGCTCCTTGACGCACTTCGTCAACCCAGTTTAGCTTTTTAAATAACGATTTTCCTTGATATACCAAATATTTTTAATATAGTTAATAAATTCCCAAAGGATGAAACTCCAAACAGAAAATATTTCTTCCAATACAATTCAACTTAGAAAAAAACTTGAATACAAACAAAAACACTAGAAAATTCATAAAAGCTCGACTGAATTCAATCACACTTACACAACAATAAAAAAAAAAGACGAAAAATTCACCCACAAATAACAAGGAAAGAAAAAAAGCCAGTACAGACAAAATTCTATTAAAATTGTGTGTGCTTCACACAACCTATTTTTCGTCCCACACAACCGCTCGATTCCGCCGAAACAAGAACGTTAATGGAATTTCAAAGTATAAAAAATAATTGGTTAATTAAAATTTAATAAATCGTTTCTTGTATTTTAATTTTAAAAAACTAATAAATTGAGTTATTTTAGTATGGAAGTAAATGAAGAAGAATGCAATGTAATTATATCTAACATTTCGATAAATTGAAATAATTCAATTTTTAAAAATTTATTCTTTTTTATCAGAAGTAATATTTGGCCAAAAATAAATTATTTAGGCATCATAGTTGTGTCTAAGTTCAATTTTAGACAAGAATTGTCGAATGGTATAATACAAAAACCAACATCACAACCAGCACACTCATATCGGTTTTCTGTACGGACTTTTCTACCATGCAATGTTTTTGAAGAACAAACTATGCAAGCCTTTGTGCACTGGCTATCTTAGTTTTGGAAATTAAAATTATAAATTTGATTACAATAAATTATTTCGATTTCATTTTATTAAATTTTTCTTGTTGCCCATGAAGTTAAAAAATCAGATCAAATCCATTTAATTCAAATCGATCAACTTGTCAAATAGAATATTTTTTTAAATAAACAATTATTTGCTTAAAGCGAATCAATATTACAAAATAAGTATAATTTGAAATATTATTTATTTTAAAGGTAAAATAAAAATATTGACAATAAATTGAAAAATTTGCATTTTTTCGATATTCAAAAATATTATAAATTATTGAAAAAATAAGACACAATTTATTTAGGTAATTTAATTTCTTCCAAATTGGATCATCTTATATTAATTCTATTTCTTAGATTTATGTACTTTCAAATTTTGATTTAAACATTCCAGGCTTTAGACTGGAACAGTAAAAATGTATATAAATACCATCCCTTATAAATTTGATTGTGTTATAGAATTTTAAATATAAGCATATAGAACTTACTTCTAACAATGAAAATTTCGTATTCGATATGCCACTTTCAAGTGATTTCCAACTACGACCGGAAACCATACACGCTAATAATCTGTGCAAGTTTTCTTTGATTCCTAAAGCTATTGCCTCTTGCTTGATACCGTTTTCATTTCCGTCAATTATATAAAGCCACAGGCGGCAATAATGCATTAGGAAATCGTCACTCAATTCCTAAAATTTATTGATTCATTCGATGAAATTCTCACGTTGATTTTAGAAATAGATATCTTAACGAAATTTCTGGATTTTTAATTATTCTAATCGATAGTGTTTTGCAAACCCGTGTTTAGCCACACGACAATTATTCAATTACTCGGGTTTTCTTGAGTCGCCATAAAATTAATTATTTTTAAAATAAATTCACAAATTCGAAGCTTTTTATTAGAGCTTGACCGATTGCACTATTCTCCGATTGTCCTGTTTGTGTATAAATTTTAATTTTTGTTAACTATTCGACTTTTTAAACGCGACTTGTCATAACTGGTTTTTTTTACTTGATTCTTCTAAATACGCTTAATGTTTGCATTGGGTATTATAATATAATTAATTGATTCACGTCTTGTTTTGTTGCTAATCTATATTTATCCAGAAAAGTTTGTCTTTTGACTTCTGTTTTTTTGTAAGTCAGAGTAATTCCCCGTTATCTGTGAATTAATTATTTATCTTGAACAATCGGCTCTGGATGAGCAACCGATTTCGACATTTTGCTCCTATAATCGGCCCGATTGTGAATGTTACCCGATTAAGCTCTACTTTTATGACATTTTTATGCACAAAATTATTTTATTTTTAAAGATTATTTTATCATAATTTTCTTACATAAAAATATTTCTAGTTAAAAAAATAAAAAAGACGCTAATTTAACAATAACAGAACATTTTGTGCGCTTTTAATATGCTGAAGTACATAAAAACTGAAATTTGAATTAATTTATTGGAATTATTGAAAAATGAAAAGGATAAAAGTAAACTGAAACATTGCTTAAGTAGTCCTCGTTGACCTTGGGCGCTCTTTTGTAACGAAAGCTTTGACGTCATTACGAAAAGATTTGGCTACTAATTTTGAGCGGACTAACACAAAGAGCTTTTAAATTAGATCTTATTTAGACTTAATAATGTAAACTTCCTTTATATTCATTTCATATGTTAAATATAAAATATAACATTGATCGATAATCAAAAAATGCAATGGCGACAAGGGTTACTTGTAGAATAAGATGGATTAAGATAGTAGAAACTGTTGAAATTTAGACAGACTTATTTTTTATTGTTTTTAATCCTTTCAAAAGCATTAATGCATTTTTGAAATGAACAACATAACTTTGTGTTAAAGATATTTTCAATTTCGATGTTTTGGAGTTAAAATAAACATTTTGAAGTTTCGAATAGTTATTCTGGTTTTCCGATATTATTTGAAATTTTAAGAAAACGTACATGATATTGATGCCTTGGTTTTTGATAATGGATTAAAAATAATGCATAAAGCCGTCACATTAGCAGGCAATGATATTCCAAGATCTATGAGTTTTCAGTAACATCAAATTATTATTAAAATATATATTTAAAATAGAAAAGCCAAAGTTAATAGATTGCTACATAAGATGTAGTTGTGAAAATAACTAAATAGGGACTGTTTCCAGTTACAGGTTTAATAATTTCGAATGTCATATTTAGTTACTACTATTATTACTTTTACATCTTGGAACTTTATCTAACAAATAAAAACGAATCTAAATCTCGATTATTTAACAAACTGCTGTTACTGAAGAAATAATCGATGTTCAATAGAAAGATGATATCCAGTGTTCATTTATCAATATAATTAATTCCAAATCAGTTTCATTATCTACTAGCTCAATTAATTCCATGGAGAAATATTATTAGAAATTTTCATTGATGAATTCTTCAAATCTTGATATTGTTCGTCTGTACCAAACCACGAACTAGAGTCCTGTTGCAGCAGAAATTTTATTTTAACTGTTCAAGCCAAGAGTATTTGAAAATTGCAAAAACTATATTAACTGCAATTTGGTCGACCTCATAGATCTAATCAAGTTATTTATCTGCATTACCTATTTCTCATTTCTGATCTAGAAGGAGAAAAAAGATTTGTGACTACGGTTGCGAAACGATTATAGTCGTTGAATGCGTTGAGGCATAGTGACAGACGATGCACTGATACTAGAGATTTGAGCAAATTTAATATTGATAACGAATTCGGACTCAAAGCAGTCAACAATCCATAACCACCCTTCTCAGCATCATTTGTTTCCAAAAGAGTGTTTTTGTGGATATAATAATAAGTAAAGCCTGTTTCGCAAAAGCGCTTGCCAAGCACTAAGAACTGTTGGACTCGATACACATAAAAATGTATCAGTTTCTAAATTTCTGAACCGAATCTTGGGCATTGATTTAAGAATGCAAAATATTACATTTCAATATTTTGTAGTACTCGTTTAGAACGAATTTCAGAAAGCGAAATCTTCATACCAATATAATCATGTCATGAATGAAACAGACAATATATTTATAAACGATTTCGTAAATGTATTTAAAATGGGCCCTAACAATGAAGATAACATCCAGATTCATAAAGTCACCAATATCAGCACTGGAATTCACTGGGAACTAGCAAAAGAATAATTTCTGATTATTATTGGATCCATATGACGTGGTATTACGTTTTTCGTATGTATGTGCTTTATTTCATTATTGTTAGGATGCGTGTTTGATTATGAATCCTACTACAGAGAACGTGAATTTTTTCGTTGCAACGATGAAAAGGAACAACTGTAAAGCCCTTGAAATTCACAATCTCCTCGCTAATGCGTAGGGTCCTGAGAACATTTGCTCAGTACGACAAGTTCAAAGCATTGCAAGGAAATTCTCCTCGGGTGAAAAAGAAGATTTTCGACGAAAAGATGACTCTGGACGACCAAGAAAGGCTCAAACTGAAGACAAAATCAACGCCATCGCTAATTTGGTTGCCAATAACTCTGTGAGCATCACAGTACTCGCAGATGCTACTGAACTGTCTTGGTCATCAGTGCGGAGAATTCTTATCGATGACCTCAAGAAACAAAACGTTTGTGCTCGCTGGGACCCTCAACAACAATCAACTGCAGCAGCGAGTAGATGGTGCATTACTACTTCTGCACGATCTACATGCCGCTGTGGTAGTCATCGAAGAAAAGTGGCTCTATGCAAACCGATGTCACCGAAAGAAATGAATCGCTGTTGGGTGAACGCTGGTAGCAAACGTCCACAAGAACCTCGCCGAATCATCGCCGACAAAAAATTCCATATCATTGTGGCGATAAATTTTCGTGATGCATTTCTCTATTACATTTATTAGTTGTTCATTTTTCATGTAATATATAGAAATTATATCGTTACTGTAAAACCTGCATGAATACTGTTATTATAAATATATTATATTATGAAAAACAAATTTTGGATCACCCTATAAAATCAAACATTCCGGTAAAATCTATCGAAAGGTATTTTTATCCCATTAAAAGAAAGTAGATTTGTAAGAAGTGGAAGGTATATGGAATACCAGAATCAGAAAAGTGAATGAGTGCCATCATTCAATATTACATTAAAAAGAATACAGGTGGATAACATAATCAGCGGGTGCGATTTTCTTAGCTTGGACTATCATCAGCAAGTTTTTTGGGCCATCAAAATGCAAATTGTCCGAATCAGATCGAATGATAGAAAAGAATTGACAGGTTCTCTTTTCGAGCTTCGTTGGTACGAAAATGTCATGAAGATTTTAGAAAAAGAAAAACATTAAAAAATAAACATATCATTAATTTATTTTTTGTTTTAATTCTTATAAATTTTTGCTTGTAATGATATATACATTTTAATAATTATAGGTCGTATAAACATTAATAAAGCAAATTTTGTTTCGCCCGAAGCAGGCGAAGAAACTCGGATCAAACCCAAAATCGTTGATTTTAAGAATGAACTGGACTGTTCTGAAAATACAATAATTAAGTTGTATGGTGCCTTGAGAAGGCTTTGTAGGGATTACTCGTGGAAGAGCGACTTCAAACGAAGCTTGGGTGGTAGGAATCGTTGACACAAAATATACACCAGCTAGAGGATATATGCAACTGGTCCGTTCAAGATCAGCAGAATCGCTTCTTCCGATACTCCTCGAAAAATTACACCCAAAAATATTTTTTTTATATTTATTAAAATTTAATTTTTTAAATGGGGGGAAACTTTGTGTTTGATGCAATCAGGGGGGAAATATTTTCTTCGAGATGCTTTGAAGCAGTAAGACTCATAATCAAGAGTTGGGTATAAGCCTCGGATCAGCAGCAGGATGAACTCGAGTAGTTCTAGTAACACCGCTCACTTTTTGCGGAAGTCCAACCCACTACCACAGGACCAACGCTATCAAGTAATGAATAACAGCTTAGAGAGAAACACTTGTATGTCTGGGCCATAAAATCAGGAGTGCGTAATGGTCATCATACGAATGATTTTATAATATATAGAGTGATTATTTACTTGAACATTTCAACATAATCAAGGTTTATGAATTTTTTACTGTGTTGAATTTGAGTGTTAAATTTATTTTTTGCTTTTATTTACTGATTTTCTACTATAAGTGTTGTCTGCCACATTTAAATGTTACCTAATTTACTAAATTTTAGTTATTACTACAAATGCATTATAAATAAATACGAATATTTTAGTTTAAATATTTACACGTTTTAACATGATCGCAAGCTTTTTTATTTTTTAAATATATCAAAAATTCTTGAATATATCATCAACCTTTCATCAATAATGTTTCACATCAAAACTCAGACGTGGAAATTACTGCTTTGTTTCATGCTAGTTTCATCACATTCTTTTCAGGTCTTTAGAAAAGACGTCATTCTAAAGATGACAGCTCAATCTCCACCTATTCAATACCAAAGACCAACTAGTCACGACCAAAGTCAGAAAAATCAAATACAATATACATTCCCGCCATTCCTTTTCAACAAAAATAATATGATTTCATAAATGAAGAACTAAATGAACTAAAATATGACGCTTATAGAGAATACAAACCAGCAAGATTGAACAATAGAAAAGAGCATCCTTATAATGTTCTTATAAGACCTTTTCTGCAGTCATTTATAAATGTCAAAAACACGAAAAACTCCTACCAGATGGATTTTTAATTGGCGATGGCGCAGGGGTTGCAAAAAGTAAAACAGTGAATTATATGAATAGGGAGAAAAAGATGATCTGGATATCAGTTTCAAAAAACTTGAAAAAAGACTCCGATAGATATAAATGATCTCATGCTGGAAAAGGATATATCAATCAAAGTTAAATCATCAAATAAAATGAAATACTCAAGAATAAACTCAAAAGAAAATAATAAATTTAATGAAGCAGCTTTATTTGTAAAATACTCTTCATAAATAAACCCTTGCAAGAAAGTTGAAAAGAATATCAATAATTTATTTTTTGTTTTTATTAATATAATAATTTTATAATTAATTTTCCCTAACACAAATTCCTTCTCACAGATTTAATTTATGGAGACGTTTAGTTTTTATTTTTTTTAATTGTATTTATTATAATATTCGAAAAATTGAATAGGACTAAATAAAGGTACTAATAAAAATGAATGGCTTATCAAAGTGGATTTCGAAACAGCTTGTATTATTAAAGACAGGTAAGCGGTAAGAGCGATTAAATGAAAAAGTTTCGAATGCTTTTCCATATTCATAGAAAGCTACATAAAACTTTTTAGGTTTCTTAATTAAAGAAATGACTTATTCTTATTGACCCTGTTTTAAACGGTGCATTTTTCTAACTAATTGTCGAATGTGTATTTATATAATGTGTATGATACTACGGAATATTTCGTTAGCATTGACACTTTTTCCATTGTATTTTCTTTTCTTCTTTCTTTTCAATCTCAAAAAATCAATAAATTCAATTTTGCAATTTGTTGACTGACTGTTTTTCATGATTGACAATGTTCGGCTCAAACGAATAATAGACAGAAAGGGAACCGTCAGACACACTAAGGCAACCTGACCCGAGATGGAGAACTACGATGAAATTTTCTAGCGAGACTGGCGTGGATAACAAAAGGCTTATACCAGAACGGATCAGATTAATCAAATCCGGAGCCATTCCTTGCTCCGACGGTTATCGATCCACCTATCCGGTTGCGTTAGAGCTGAATGACCTCGAACTACACTATAAATAGCCCCTAACTTCGAACGCAGTACGTCGAACCCTCTTGCGAATATCCTAAAAACGACCGTATCCACATCTGAGAAGAACATCATTGTTAGTTTGTCATAATATGAACAGACAGCACACGCCATCGGCTGATTTGCACCTGGAATGGGCATAGGACATTTGTAAATTATTGCTATTGATGTGTACGTTAGTTAAAACAATTCATGAATGTTGTTGGTTTTAGCCAAACACTAATTATTTGAGTAGAAGTTCATTTAAAAAGGTAAAAAATTAATGCTGCAGGGATTGCAAGCGAAAAATAATTTCTGATATAATTTCCATTTACGACTTTAAATTTCTTGCGTAAAAGAATTTTTGGGTCAACGAAACACCATGATAGAAATTTATAATTCGGTAGACCTAGATGTGTTAAATGCGCTGGAATTATTGGAATTTTTTTCAGCAAAAATAACTAAGACTTTTTTACAGCAATGAAATATTTTGTTTTTTAACATTTTTAAATAATACTGCATAATTGGTAAACTTTAAAATATACTTTTTTAAAATTTTTGTATCTCTTGATTAATCAAATTTCTTGTGCGATATCATGATAAAATCTTTAAAAATTTACATTATTTCTTAATAACTCCACAAACATTCAAAAGATTTTTAACAATTGTATGATTGCCTTTCTTGTTTTTCTTCTGTCTTGATTGCAAATAACATTAAATTTTCTGGTATATTTGGATTGCATAAATCGTCTATTTAGACTTTTCTCGAGTTTCTCAGTATGCAATTGTGCTATTAACAAATAATACTTAATTACATAATCTAATGATATAGGAATCCTTTGAAATGTCATATTTTTATGGTGAGGAATAATTTTTTTTAATTACAATTTCAATTGTTCACCAAACCATTAATTAATTTATTATTTACACCAAAAACTTAATTAATAAACACATTTCATAACTGTATCAATATATTTAATAATTTTGTCAATATATTTAATAATCGTGTCAATATATTTAATAATTATGTCAATATATTTAAAAATTGTGTCAATATATTTAATAATTGTGTAAATTAATTGAACCTTAAAATACAAAAAAACCTTATTAATAAAAGGAGACATAAAAAATTTAATTTTAAAATTGACACTGGTGTCAACTTTTAATCTGAAACATCTTATTTGCCTCATTTTAAAGATTTCTTGTTTAATTTTAGATTTATTATTGCTAGCAGAGCGTGGTTTGAATTGGGGAACGTATGGAACTCTGAAGTGGAATAAACCAAATGGATACTGGATAAGATGATTTCAAGAAATTGCATCTGTTAAGAGTGGTAGAAAGGATTGAAGGAGTCGATGATTTAGTACGAGAAGTGGAAGCTAAAAAGTCATGGAAAACATAATAAATAATAGTATTTATTAATAAATTTCTCTTAATATGGAAACTCTAGCCGGAACAAAAATCATTGATTAGTTACAAGCGACCATCGAATTTTCAATGAAAATAATGATTTTATTAATTGTTTTTAAGTTATAAGTTAGTATTATCATAAATTAAATTAAAATAAACCTGATATAAACCGTGATCGATCAGCACAATTTCTGATCGAATGGTGAATGGATTCCATATCATTGACAATAAATATCTCAACCAACTCGAAGATTGTATAGAAGATGACCTAACCAAAATATTACCAGGATGTGGATCACTATGAAAAAATCCTTGACCAAAAATCATCTCTGAATAAAGTTTACAGAGATTTTGAGAAACCTGGAGGCGATTTTCGAACAAAAATATTTCAATTAATTCTTACTTCTTTGGGCGAAATGCCATTAGATTTAATATAAGATAAATCATTTACTTTGCCCCCATGACAAAATTCCATAACAAGCAACTTTTCAGTAGAAAAATTCCAAAATATTTTAGGAATCTTAAAAAAAAAATTTGAAACACTTAGTTAATTTTGTTAACTTTAACAATACATTTTATCAATATTTCAATATAGTTTTTAATTAATTTAATAATTTTATCAAAATATTTAATAATTGTGCCAATATATTTAATAAATTCAAAATAATGTATGCTTTGAAATAATTAGAATTATTAAATAATTTTACAAAGATTATTTAAAATTTATTTCTTACAGCCTGAATTAACATATCTCATTTTAAAAAATCATCAATATTCTCTTTCTTGGTCACAATAAAACCGTCTCCTCATGAGTATTTATTTATACTAATATCAAAACATTTTCCGTAACTTTAACCTATTATTAACTTTTCACTATTATTACTTTATATTTTACGATGTTTTTTGTATTTTATTGTAATATATTTATCTGTAAATCTTTGTGTTTTTATAAAATAGCTTATAATTTGATTTCATCAGTGATATCGATATTATTCTCGTAAATTTTTGCGTTAAAAAATATTGTTTGACGTCCTATGCCAATTATTACGGTTCATTGTGACAGTAATTAAGGCCTATAAAATTAAATTTTGGTTGATGTTAAGGAGTAAGTAAAATAAAATCTATGTAATTTTGTAATATCTTAATATATCTTACTACTGATAATTAGGTTAGTGCATGTACAAAAACTTAAATTATTTTCAGGACCCTTATTTAATATTTGCACGTGTGTACTTTTTGTGATAGAGTATGTGTGTTGTGTAGATATGTCTTGCAAATATGTATTTACTCACCTATTTATTTTTTCTGCCATTTTAAAAGTCGCAAGGGCCTTAATAAATATGAAATTTATAAAACAAATGTGATTTTCTTACATATTACAGAGACCCAAATTATTGTATCGTTGGATAAATAGCTTATAATAGGTGTATTATATATCGTTTTACTAAGTGTATCTGTTATTGTTTGTATTTTTCAAAAATAAGTATACTAAACGCGTATTTTTATAACAGCAGTCTCAAAAAAAAGTTTACTGGGAGAATTTTTCTCAGGCGTAAAAAGTCAAGGAAAACATAATAAATAATAGTATTTAATAAAAAAAATTCTTAACGTAAAAATTCTTCATATTTATGACTGAACAATTTTTTCTAATGAAATTTCATCAATTTAATCTGTAATCTTGACACGAGTTTCTGGGAAAACGAAAATTAGTTCGTGTTTAATGGATTGTATTTGATAGAGACGATTTCCAGTGTTCATTCATAATTAAATCCAAATCAGTTTCATTATCGATTAGCTCAAATAATTTCATGCAGAGATTATGAGAATGATGAGATTTTCAAATCTAGATATTGATAGTCTGTACCTAACCACAGCCTAGAGTTCTGTTGCAGCAGAAATTTATTTGGAAATGGTATAAAAATACATTAATTTTAATTATTATTTGGTAAACTTCAAAATAAATTCCCGGCAATATAAGATTGAATTCAAATTT
The DNA here is from genome assembly GCA_022537955.1 of Schmidtea mediterranea. Lineage (NCBI taxonomy): Eukaryota > Metazoa > Platyhelminthes > Tricladida > Dugesiidae > Schmidtea > Schmidtea mediterranea. The sequence goes on along the minus strand of CM039679.1, from coordinate 49,659,496 downwards.
TAATTTACAACAACTCAGTCGCATAAATAGTAATAACTAACAAAGCAATAATAAAAACCAAAAACGCGCTAATATCCATAAAACGTAAATGCTCAATCGACTCAAAAATAACTTAAATTTTAGATTACAATTTTTTAAAAATTCATATTTTTAAAAGAAATTATATCTATTGATTAATAATGTTTATTGGCATAATAAAAATTAATAAAAATAATATTCTTTTCTCATAACATTTTTTTGAAAATTCATATTTTTAAAAAAATTTATATATATTGATTAATAATGTTTATTGGCATAATAAAAATTAATAAAAATAATATTCTTTTCTCATAACATTTTTTTGAAAATTCATATTTTTAAAAAAATTATATCTATTGATTAATAATGTTTATTGGCATAATAAAAATTAATAAAAATAATATTCTTTTCCAATAAAAATTGTTAAGACGAAAATTTTATGTGAATAGTTTAAACACACGCACACATAAAATTGATTTTTGAGACCCTGTTTTTAATGTGGATTGTAAACATCGATTTATGACCCTAATGATTTTATGGAAAATTAATACAAAGTTAGGGAGCATTTTAAAATTTTGGGAGGGTCACAAATCTCATGAAAAACTAACTTAAATTGAATAAATTTAGAAATATACAAGTATAAATTATATTTTATCTTCATAAACTAACTTTAAGAAAGGGTAATTTTTTTGATAATTTGTTTCGAATATTTTCAGCGTTGCAACCTTCCATTAAAAAATTCAGTTCTTTAGGGAGATTTTTACGGCTTTCTTCAGCAAGCCATTTTAAATTCATTTGCGGAAACAGAATAAGACTAAGTGAAAACAAAGTGTCCATGCATAATAAATCTAACGTGGCGTTATCTTTGACTTCCCTATGTTGTACCTAGATCATTATAATACGATGATCTAATTTGCAAAAGCTCTACTTTTATCGCAACTTCTTCATTTGTATTTCGCAATTTACCATAATGAACTTGCGCTAATGAAGCAGTTCCGATTGGAATTGTAGAGATTTCAGAAAATATTTCTGATGGCTATGTAAATCATGATTAGGATATAAAACTTCGATAAATAATAATTACAAACACAGATACAGGAATCGAAATCAAATTTAGCTATAATTCAAAAAAAATTAATGATTGATTTTCATAATGAACAGTTTTGGCACTAAATTTGAATTTTGATTATTTTATATTGATAATATTATAATTTTATTGAGTCAGCAATAGAAATGAGATTATTATTCCAGCTAAAAATAAATTCAATTCTATTTGTGCAAAACTCAATACAGCAAATTAGAACATTTACATATAGATAATAGTTATAAGCCTCAATTGATTCAAATGAAATGCTTTAAAAACTTGAGGCCCTCCAATGATTTTCATTAAGATTCTGTATTTTTTTTGAGGATATAACAATGCCAATCATGATTTTTAAATATTTTTACAATATCATGATAATAATTAAATAGAAAAGATTAAATATTGAATTCTAATACAAATAAGATAATGACTGTAAACATTATCATATTTATTAGTTAACAGATCATTTTACAAGCGCGTCTATTAAATCAATGACACTCAAATGGCTTAAACATATTATTGAAATACATCAGCTACAAACATACAGATAAAAGTTAATTAATATAGATATCATAGTTCAGGTAAACAAAATGGCCGAATTAACCGGTTAATAAAATTTCATTTAACCGTGCAATCAATATGCTGTGCGCATTTATAAGGAATATATGTTTAAAAAACTTTCTATTTTGTCTTATTTTCTTACATACAAAGCATTAATTTTTACAATTTTTTTTAATTGTGACAATTGCCATACTTTAAAACTTCTCTGCCATAGGACATCGTCGAAAGAAGTTAAAGTTGTCATTGTAACTTTATTTAATTTAAAAATCTGGTCGTTGTAAAACTGAATATTTAAACAACTTTTAATTTGACGAATTTACGCATTCTTATTTAAATGATTGTAAACATTGCGCGTTTAAACCTTGAAGTCACGTTCGAATGAGCGGTGAGTGTTTTATATTGCTAGCAGTTCTGCGTGAGTCATCGTGGCTTGGAGTTTGAAGGAGTGTTTTATTGAGTATACTAGCGTAGTTTTTGTATTGAGAGTGAATCAAAGAGAGATTCAAGATTATATATATATGTTTTATAACTAAATTAAATATTTAATTTATTAAGTTTTAAAACAAATTCAATGAAAAGTGATTTAATATTAAAAAAAGGCTTCCAAGCATGAAACTCGTGGAAAAAAGAATCGATAATGCACAAAATCTTGACATTTGATAAAATAGTATTGTTTATCAGAGATTAAAAATATTTTTATTTCATTTTGAATGAATTTTCGACGTACAGAAAAAGTACGGTAATTGCGATGTTGAGATTTTTTTAATCGGTAAGTTTGCAATATACAAAACAATTATTATTCCCGATAATATATTACCATATAGATGATAAAATGATGAAAACCTTTCAGAAGATTAATCGATTTAAACAAAAAATTCTATTTTTACAAGTTGGAATTCATTTTGGATTGTTGTAACTGATCCAATAGAATGGTGGCTTCCCTTGCAAACCAAATAACTAAAAGTGTAACTGAAAGACACTCAAGTCAAGAAAGAACACTTGATCGGTTCATTATGCAGACCCAGATAGACCAAGATCAATTGAAAGCCATCTGGTTCCATTCAGACTAGGTTAGGCGACTATATCAGCAACCACATGGCGTTCAAAAGGCTTTGAAGCTGGAAATACAGCGTTGCCAGGCTTAGAAGACACAAATTATTGCGGTCACAGCAAGCCAAATCCAGTTGGTATATTGAGAACAGGCTCAGTCAGCAAAAACTAGAGAGATCTCCCATAAGCTATCGAAACCAGTCAATGTTGAGAGGGCCAAGAATCACAAACCAGAACCACGAACATTGGTGAAAAAAGAAAATATCTTGTTGGTGATATATGAGTGGAAATGATGTAAAAAACTGTAATATCAAAAACCATATTTATTTGGAGAAGTATGAGCAGATAACCAACCAAAAAAATAAGTATGAATATAAATTGTTGAGCGGTCCCCGTGTGACTGGATTTACAAAAATACAAATTAATTAAAATTTTGTTGACGACATTAATCATTTTAATAGGAAAACCAAGTTTCCGAGCTCGATATACACCAGGTAATGGATTACGTCATCGATTCCTGGAATACACAATAGCACCTTGTCAAGAGACAACAAAGCGGTAAATGCTTTATATGTTTATACAGTTCAAGGAGCTTGGAATTGATTATTGTGCAGTATTTTTTGTGCGATTTTTTATGGGATCCTTATCCGCCGCACAAAAACAGGCAAAAACAGTCTTTTATAAGGCGTGAGAGATTTGATCTAATTTTCCGCCTTGGTCAAAGAAGCCAATAGTAAAATTACTGTTATTTATTATATTTTTTCCGATATAACTATGGATTTAAATTTCGTAAATGATTCCGTTATGCAGAAATACGATTCACGGTTAACAAAAACGCGATCCTTAACTGATTTATTGATATTATTCCAATAATGATATAATTATGTTAAATGATGAGAGTAAACCCACCAAAACACACTCATTACATAACTACTAGAACGTTATATGTAACACACACACACACACACCTGAGCTTTATTAGAACCTTCGAGACATGTGTTTTGACGTCGTTTCATTGTTATTAAATCAATGCTATCTTTCTTATATTGATATTTATTTATTGAGACGAGCTAGCATACCTTTAAAGGTATTCGTTAAACAAAAGAAAACAAAAGTATAAAAACAGCTATTAAAGCTTTTGTTATCATTGAAATTCAAAATGGACTCGCATATATATAGTCTCGTAGAAAATTTATTATTTTAAAATGTTTTATGTTTGATTTTATTAACAAGCTTTTTATTCAATTTTATACTTATCATAATTTTTTATCGAATTTATAATAATCATTATAAATATATTAATTGAGATTATTTAATTAAATCATAACTATTAAACCATTATCGTTTCCGTATATAGCATTTGATAAGGATTATGATGGCAGACTGATGATGAGGATAATTTCCTCGGAATATATTTCTTTTATTTGGCTTTCTCGTGTTTTTATTAATAATGGGCCTCCATTATTATTATTATTATAATCTTTATTCTTGATTATTGCTATTATTAATATCTTTATTACTAATTATTGCTATTATTATTGATCATCAACTGAAACATTAAATGATCAACAATTCAGCTAATTATCTGAATTCAGACAATGGAAAACATACATGTCTCACTAAAAATCTTTGAAAGATATTAAAGATTAAAATATTTAAAGTTCCTTAAACAAAATAAAGTGATAGGGTATTATATTGGCATATAGTAATAAACTAAAGGTAATTTCGAGAAAAAATAAAAAGTCAGTTGTAGAAAAAATTCCTGATTAAATGATAATTTCCTATTTCAAATTAAATATAAATAATAATATAAATTCGACTTCCTTGGATAGTATATCACCAATTTTGTCTGATGACCAGAATGGGGAGTTTAACTTTAAAATAATATTAAATTAATAGTGATTTTTATGTATTCTGATCCGTGCGCAGCCAAACCAAAAGTGGACATCGAGTAGAGAAAACCCGTTGTTAAAACCCGGAGAGATAACACAAACATATTTAGGATTTTCTACTGCAACTAATTGTGGTTTTTCACATATTTTATCCAATTTTATAATATGATTCCTGCTTTATTTCTATCAAAGACATGTTGATCCATTTAAAAGGAATTGTTGTTGGCACTCATAAGAACACCAGCTTTGATCATTTTCTTTAGTACACTATGTTAACCCCTATTTATTTTTGAATTTTGTTTAAATGAAGTCGCCATTTTGAATTTTTGTTTAAATGAAGTCGCCATTTTGAATTTTTGTTTAAATGAAGTGGTTGCTGTTTTACATTATATATATATATATATATATATATATATATATATATATATATATATATATATATTATATATATATATATATATATTATATATATATATATATATAGGTTAAAGCCGAATAATTTTAACGACTTTTACGACATTACATAGAAAATAAAACATTTTTAATCATATATTTAAAGAGATCCAAAAAATCAATTAAGAAGTGAAAGACTTAAACAAATACAATTTTAAGTCATATTAATTTTTTTTGTTGAAAAAAATTAATTAATTTATCGTTTTTCATTCTTTAATTATTGATGTTACTTGGAGAAAAGACTCAAATTTTGAATAGATTCTCCAAGTTACTAAACTACATGGAGCCTAAAAGAACAAACTGAATATATTCTCAACAAATTTGATTAATCAATGTTTTCTGATTTATTAAATATGGATTGTAATTTATTTTATGTATAATGAATTGTAAAGTTAGTGTAAAAGTATTAGGAGCAGTGTGAGCCCCATGTACCACTATGAGTTATCGCACATATATAACCCACACCCTTCCTAAAATAGCACCAGGGTTTCTATTCCATGTAATGAATTTCCGCGCGTTTAACCGATTAGTTATCGCACACTATGTAACATGTTATCGTGCTTTATATTTTGAAATGTGCAATTATTAATTTTTAAGTGCAAAAATGTGCAAAGTACAACTTCTGACTATAATCCGAGGTAAGTTATTTTGTAAAAATGATATTGTTGATTTCTGAGTGCAACACCAAGTGCAATTATTCAAAACACTCATAATTTGTTGGATGCAAAACATATTTTGATTAGACATCCGGCACGAAAAATATGTGTTCTTTGACCACAAAAAATATTATACATAAAAATAAAGGAAAAGATTTTTCTTCTCGATAGCCTTTTTGCATTTCTGGAAACATTGAGAACGCGACACAATTCATGAAAAAGTTTCGTATTGAATCAGTATCAATTGGGAAAAGAATATTTTTAATCGGTAAATTTGTTATTCAATAAAAGCTTCATACAAAATATACGAAACGAGTGCACAGTGATGGATACGGGATTCCTTGGCGGTGGGGGCTGAGTTTTAATAAATTTTGTAATGTTTTAAAACTTGCTTCTCTATGAAATTATCCTCCAAAATCTAACAAATAATGACCACAACTGTCATTATTGATATACAGCTCGTGCATAAATAATCCTTCACGTAACACAATATTATTCAATCATTCTATGTCTTATAGAACGAAATTAATGCGACGAGAGTATTTGATAAACACGGGAAAACGATCGATCACTACATCGGTATCCACTTGCATGTTTTGGTGAATGTATAACAATGTCATTCAATATCTAATGAGGGTTTTCAGCAACTTGATCTAAATGATCCTTCAGGAGTGCATGTGGTGACTGATATAGTACTGAAAATGCCAAGAAAAGGACAAGTATTCTGAAGTATACATGGAACAATGTCCAAAGCCTCGATACCAGATGAAAGCCATCTTACCAAAGGCATGAATCTTTCCATTGTTCGTATTCTTGTCGTAATTCTTATTCTGAGCTTAGCTCTAAATAATAAAACGCATCGGCAGGGAATGATCAACAATTACTAACTATCACATCAATTCGTGTGTGTAAAATGTACTTTTCACTTTGCAATGGTTGCACGTGACTTATAAAATATTAAACCAATACTTTAGCGTTACGTCTACAGATACACGTTTTACTATGCCAGCAATATAATTTGATTATTCTTGTGCAACGTTGCATTCACTCTCTCTTCTGATATTGTATGTATAACCTAAAACCTATAAGTAACTCCCATCACCAATAATAAATTTTCCGAAGCCGGTCAGGGGAATGGAAGGATTCAGCTCCATCCATCCATTCCTCTATATCCGTTACTGTCAGTGCAGCGTTGACAACCTCGACAATTTCCTTTAGGAATGGAGGGAACCGAATTACTCTTAAAAAATCAATTATTTTTTGGTATTCAAAATATCTTAAATATATTAATTTATTCTTTTTATGGTGCATTTATGAATTAACCAAATATTATTTTCATTGGAGAAAAGAAATCCTATGAAAATGTTGACGATCCTGCGAAGATTACGGAAATCGGAAGAATAGTTCAATATTCAACAATTGCGGAATTTAATTTTTGAATAGCGGGACACAGAAATATATGGATTTTTATGATTCCAGATTTAATAATACCATCAGATTAATTATTTCTATAATACGATATTTTAATATTTTGAATATCTATTAACAATGTATAATTTTATCATATTAACACAATGCATTTATTATCGTTTTATATTTAATATAATCAAATTTATTACTAAGTATATTAAAACGCTTATTTTGTTTTCAAGTTTTATATTATTTGATAGGACAATAAGATGCAGTCGACCTGATTACATTTTACCCCTCATAACATATTAACCATTTCTCGAAAGTGATGTTCTACAAATATCGGTTAATATAATTTAAATTATTGATACCATGCAATAAATATATACAATTTTTGATAAACATTAAATCTAATTAACTTTAATATTTCAAAAATTAAAATAACCTCAACACCAATTTCTTCTTTAATAATTTGATAAATATTTTCATATAATTCACTTGGAACATTATCATGAAGCACTTTAAGTGTATTAACATATTCCTCTGGCAGCAAATATGTGAGACTACCTAAATGCTGACCAATTTTAATAAAACATCCTCCATTAATAATAGATAGTGCTAATAATTTCTTTGCTGCTTTTAAGTGAACCTTAACAATTTATGGCAATTTTAAATAGTTAATTGAATAATACCTGAGATAGAAGATCATTGTAATTGGAATCTGCTGCATTAGTAATAAAATAAAATAATTTATAATCTACTGTCATAGAAGCAACCTGCATTTATTTGAATATATAAATTTGCAATTAAGAAATTACCGTAAAAAATGTTCTTCCCAATCTGAAAATAACATTGCTTTTAAAATAATTAGAATGCTGACATACTATGTAATAAGAGCCAAGTATAAAAGCACTCCCTAAACATGACTTTCTTAACATTATACTTTGTTTATTAATTTTAAAACAAACTAGAAAAACAATGCATGTTATAGATAATTAAATTAAAGTATTTGAATTGGTAATTAAACAAAATTTATAAACAAATATATAATATAAGTTAAATTTTAATAATCACTTTTCCAAAAAACGATGTGATATTATGTAATATATATTATAAATTTTATTATTTATAACAAATTTAATTTTTTGTACAAGCGGACAACGCTCAACATGGAGCATGCCATTGAGAAATTTTTTTTATATAACAAACGCAAGATTCAGAAAGATTCATTTTATCACAAATATTGTTGGGAAAATTTTGACGAATCGTGTTTATTGGTCTATAAATCAATTCTAATTTAATACATAATATCCTAAAATCGTCTTCTTCTTCTTTTCTTATCATAATATTTGAAGTTGGAGCCTTTGAAGTGGAACAGCTTGAGTATGCATGTTTTTCGTCTCTGTGTGGTACTATGAGGCGATATAGAGCCGAGGTTCGGATGAGTTTCCTTGGCACCACTACGCTGGTTGGTGCCTCCATCTCGTTCAGAGTTGGGTCATTTAACTCGTAAGACACTCCATAATCTGGCACGTACCCGTCGGTACTAGGAATCTGTCCGGCTGCTATGTCGGTAATTATGCAGTGAAGGTGGCGGTGTGCCATAGAAATCTGCCACTGAGTTCGGCACTGATGTTCTTCCAGTTTCACCAGCGTAAATTCGCCCTCTTACTAGCTTCTCGCGCAGGGTTCCGCAGTGGCTTGCGTTTTATGACGACTCAAGATAGTTCGACTTCGTCATTTCTGTCCGTGGAGTAGTACGGTCAATTGAATCCTTGGGTCGGTGATACCGTGTACCCTGCATCCCATTAGGCTTGTCGGCATCGAGCAGCATTCCTAGGTAGAAACTGAATGGTGATCCGGGTGTCGTCATCCCAAGATACGTTCATGAGTAACGTATGGCCTGTTGTTTCGTGAATATCATCTGGTTGTGGCCTCGAATTACTTGGCTTCGACGGTTGCGTTGAAATTCTGTGGTTTAAATTCATCCTTGAAGAAATAGAAGGACATTTCGACGTTGATTTTCCGCGATTGCTATTCCTCACTGGTAAATATTACTGCTGTTATTATTTCATCAATTCTCTCTCTCTCTCTCTCTCTCTCTCTCTATATATATATATATATATATATATATATATATATGCGGAGTAGGTATATACACTCTCTGCATTTGACATTTAATCTGGCAAATTTATTTCTTTTGGTTGGAATTTCTTCTAAATTCAGTTGACCTTTTCGCCGTGGTGATTTTCGAGAAGATTGTATTTATTTAAAAGGGCTTGATCGGAGGCCTGATCTTTCAATTTATTTGCAAAGTTTATTTTATTTTGGATTCAAATTCATCAATCAATGTCTTTAATAAATCGATTGGCTTTAGTAATTTAAGTATTTTCTTTATTTGTTGTGGGGCAAATTTCCTCCGGAGTTATCTGTGAGGAATCTACTCCTTACTACTTCGGTATGTGTTTCTATGGAGTTTAGTCGTTGAAAAGGATCATTTATTCTCATTCATTATTTTATCATTTTACTTCCAACATGTTCTCGAAATGTTCCAGATTCGTATTATTATTGTATCCTGTCAATTTCTCCGATAGTCCCGTTATTATCCTACATACCACTTAATTCATTATGGATGGTTAGGTGGGTTTTATTTTTAAAATGCTATTTCTCTCTGTGGTATTCTCTCGGTTTGCTAACGAAAATATTTAAGTCGACTCACGTCCCTATTTACTTATTGTTAAATAATTTGCTTATGGTATTTATTAAATCTACTGGATCACTTAATTAGTTTTTATTTTCAATTATCTATTATTAAATAATCTCTTTACGGGGTTCGTTGAGTTACTAGACATCTTGGTAAAATTTTCTAAGGTTCAATACATATTGTTAAATAATTCATTTACGGTTCACATTTTATTGAGTTTACAAAATATTCCCGGGTTATTTATGCTTAGTACTAACACTTCAGTTACGGGTTTTATTTCATTAAATCTATAAAAACTTTGATTAATTTATAGGTCACCGTATATTATCACGTAATTTATTGAGATTACTAAATATTTTGATCTATTTAATTTTTTATCGTTGCAAAGAATTCGCGCGTTTTCCCCACTCACTTCCTCTGACATTTGACCTTAAGGTTGGACATATTGATGCTAAGATTTTATGAGTGCCAACCGTACTACTCGGTGTGATAGATTTTGAGCCGATGAGTCAGAAATAATTTAGGTCGATTTTTAGGGAAGGGGGTGACTGAGGGTCAGCCAAAAGACTAATCCCCTATCTCCTTCTGCCCCTATAAGCTTTCGTAATTTAAGTTTGGACCCGTCGTTACGCACGACTGGATCTTCACACACACGAGACGTTGGCACTTACACGTCTCGATTTGTATGTATAATTTAATATCTTGTGGTAGGTCTTGGCTGTGGGGCGGGAAAATTTCGACTTTATAACACATTATTACTTGTGGATGCATATAATTGATCATAACATTTATACATCAGTTGTAATATCAGCATTCCACATTGAAATTACCCTCACTTAGTAATATAGATTCACAGTGTTGAATAAAATGATTCGCAGTACTCGTAAGACTCTTGGTTCGTATTCAGTAAGGTCCATTAATTTTTACTGGCAAAAACGTTTGAAGCTTTTGTTAAAAAAAAGTGATCTATCACCAATTGGTTAAAATCTTGTGAAAATGAATCGGTATTTATACCTATTCTGTGACCCTAACCTTGCGTGCTCTTTTTGATGCATTAAAACAAAATGTTACCTTGGTTTTAATTGTAATATCTAATTTTAATTTTATCATTTTTCTACATTAAATGAACAATTTATTTTATTTAATTTTTAATAAAATATTTCTTTATGAAACTATTCCATTTTTCTTTATTTTATTTGTTACTTGATAATTTTTATAAACTGTTCATTTTTCGGTCAAATACCTGTGTTAGCTTGTTATTTTTATGTTAATTTCGTGCGGATCTTTATACATATCTGTTATTATTTTAATTTACCTTTATGTTTTTTGATTTTATATTTAATTATCTTTTCCTCATATTTTAGGTTTGTTTACTTGATGTTAATAGGTCTGATTTTTAATTTGCGTTGTTTGGTTTGCGTGTTATTTCCAAATCATGTAAACAAAACCTTGTATTGGCCAACCAATACTAAAGGGTGTGCGACAGTGTGTACAGTGATATAAGGGACAGGCATGCCCTCAAACCAGCGTGTTTTCCGATCAATTATTGTCAGGACGTAGCAGAATCCGTCGTCTACTGTGAGTTTGCCTATTACGTCATTGTGAAGTGTGTCATATCTTGAACCTATTGGGAAAGGAGTTATTGGGAGTTTAGTGTATCTATTCACTTTGTGTTGCTGGCATCTTTCGCATTCGGACATCCACTGTTCTACGTCTTTAAACATTGGGAACCAGATGACTTGTTGACGTAGGTGATACTTAGACTTAATTCTAGATAGTAAATAGTACGTAATACTTTATTCGGAAGCGATGAGTGTAGAATGAGCCTTCAGAGAGTTTTTGAAGTGGAGGAGATCTTCTAAGGTTGGTAATGTTGAACGTCGGATGTTATAGATGCTGAGATGTTTCTGGAAAGATAGTTAGCGACTAGGTTATTTTTGCCGGAGACGTGAACGAACTTGATGTCGAAAGTAATTAGATACGTTATCTGATGATGTACCCTGTTTGATGGGTCTTTCATGATAAAGCAGTGGATGACATGTTTATGGTCAGTAAAATTTGTGAATTTCGTTTTTTTAAAATGTTACTGAAGTTTTTGACGGCTAGAAAAATGGTGAGTAATTTTCTATCAAATGAGCTATCTTTTTTAATTTGATGAAAGAATTCATTAGAGGCGTCTGTTATGATAGTGAATGAAAGGTAATGGATAGTTTTAATATTGACTAAAGCGTCTTGGACTTTGTTGAATGCGGCACGTTTTGCATTAGATACACTAATGATGGAAGTTTTTCCTGTGTTCAGTGTTAAGAGAAGCGCTGTTATGTGTGACATGTTTTCTATAAATCTGTGGCAGAAATTGATGATGCCAAAAAACTACGAAGTGTCCTGTAGAGGAGAGTATGTAATAGAGGAATCTTATGAGCTTATGAAATAAACTGCATTTATTTACGTTCATCTGTAAATTATGGAGGTTCAATGATGAAATGATTATATTATCATGATATGCAAAAGAATTGGGAATGTCACGGAAAATTGTGTCCATGAATTGTTGTAAAAACTGAGCTGCATTTCTGTAGCTGAAAGGCATGAATGGTGTGGTGATAGCAGATTTGAGTACGTTATCAATGAGAATAAAAAACTAATGATAGGCATTCGAGATGTTAATAGTTGAGAGTATAGTAGATTGGGAAAAGAGTGTTATTAGATTTTTCATAAAGGGCATTAGGTACGCGTCGATAACAGTTACTTGATTGAGTTGACAAAATTAAAATTTAGTATTCGTGCTGGAATAGAGCAGCTTTATAGCACTTCAAAGATGATACGAAGGGAAGGATCAGAATTCCAATAGAATATCAATTTGTTAATGTCATCAGAATACGATCAAATGACCTTGAATCTGCAGTGTAGAATTGCTTCAGGTAAGCGAACTCAAAGAAAAGCCAAACATGTACGAAAGAAAAGGCTGAAGGGGGTCAAGTTATTGAGCGAAGTCTAAAAAATGAAGTTACCCTTCACGAACTATTGAAACATTTGATTTGTGATATACATTAAAATCTTGTTACTATTTTAATATTTTAGTAAATTATATGAGTTGTACGCAATTGTTTTTCTTTTTAATTTAAATATAGTCTCAATTATATTTTAATAAAGAGGCCGTTATATGAAATGAGCACAAAACCTTCTATGGTAGCTCTTGAAAGCAGAAGTACATCAGGGTATTAGCAGCCATTGCTCACACTTTACTTGTAACCGCCCATTAAAACACATTTCCAACTTTATTTATAACCGGTATCCACTGATAATATATTTTTATGTGCGCATTGTATGAGAACCCCCTTGAATATGATCGCATTTATATTTTACTTCCCCATCAAGTACCTCGTTATTTAGACAATTAAACAAAATCCTTCGAGTTTTCGGATTTACCCACACTTTTTCTTCCCTGAATGAGGCTTTCGTGGAAAAATCATGCAACTGAGGCCGATAGCCACCAGTCAAGATTGTGGAAATTTGTTCTTCATGAAATTGGTGATTTCTTGTGACTCTTCTTGCATTCTGCTGAAAGCGTTTCTCCTCGTTGGGCTATGTCCAAGTGGGCCTAATCCTTGAGAAGTAAGTTATTTTTCTCGGCATCTCTTTCCTGAGAGTTGCTCCTAATTTATCTGATATCTGTCATTCTTTGTCCACTTGTCGATGAAGATCATTTATATACTGGTGATGCTTTTTTGAAATTTCCAGACAAATCCGGATTTCTTCCACGAGTCTGAATTGACGCACCAAGACTTCTGATTTTGGAGTTGCTTAATTGTATTTTCATGATTCATGGTGACATTCTTTCGGAACTTTCCGAAGTGTTATGTTCAGTGTAAAGAGGTCATACTTTTAGTTTATGTGTTTGGTTTATTGATGATCTATCTCCCTGCTCTTGACTACTGTCGCTTAAATAAACCAACAAAACATACAAATTAACCATGCCAAAACTGTATCAATTGGGTGAATGCTAGCCAAAGGTAAATTAACAAAATGCTAACTTCTAGGGCTCTATCAGACTTCTGGGTCTACAGACTGCTGATAGAAAGCCTATATCCGATTTAATTTCTTAAGTTCCCATGCTTCCTTTTTGAATTATTTCATGTTTTGATCTATCTTTCTCTCTAAAACTAACTTCTTCAAAAATCATTTTTAACTGGAAGAGAATGGAGCTATCTTCACCAAGCAGTGAAATCTGTATAAATAATATAATAACAATCACAACACAAAAATTTTATAAAACAAAACAGTCATTTGTCGTACAACTTAAATAAGTCAGTCTTTCATTCGGTTATTTTCACAGCTCTTACCACCATTAACCTCTACAGGCTTCCCTCTCCAATCATCATTCACAGCAGCATTACATTATATTGAAACAATCAAATATTTTTCTTTCTTAATTAGTTAAGTTGAAACTCTCCTTGAGATTTCCACGTTTTTGTCATTCTTTTATCGTGCATTGCAGTTAAGTTTTCATTTCGATTTAGAATTCCCTGCGGTGAAAGTTTTTCCTAAATTCTAAGGATTTCTTACCGGATTTACTAAAAATATAAAAGAGATGGTAACGATGCACAAAAATATGACAAGTACGCATTGGTTTTTTGTTTATTTTATTCTATTTCACCCTGGACAACTGCGACCTACTCAAGCCTTGCTTATTATTTATTATATCTACATAATCAGCATGGAAATAAAAATATTAATAATAATTCTCGAAAACGTGATGTAAAGATTTGGGGACCTCGATGATGCCAATCCTTCATCAATAATTTCATACGTCATTCACATATAATTCCAACACCATACTGTGTTGCATATTTAATGAATTATAAAAATGTTTGAATTTGTAATTCAATCACTTAATTTCTCTATTTCATCATAAATTATACTGGTTTTCAACTTGTCTTGGCGATAAGAATTTTAAAATTTTGTAAGGTCCTTCATATTGAATTCCCTCTTTCTTTCGTCTATGTCGTTCCAAGCATACTAATACTTTCTCTTCCACCATGAAAACTCGAGTATTTGGGTTGTCTAAATCTCTATTTTGCATAGTTGTAGCTGCCTTTACTAGATTAGTTTTCGTTTCATCCTCAATTTCTTCTCTGCATTTTTGTATATGTCCTACTCCAGAATATAAATTAATTTTCTGGCCATATACAATTTTAAAAGGTGAGAATTTTGTCCAGTTTTGTATTGTAGCATTCAAACTGAATCAATCTTTTGTAACAATCTAAACCAATTATTCTTTGTTTTAATCTCAGTCAATGATGTTGCCAACATGCCCCGAACTGTTCTTATAATTCGCTCTGCTAAACCGTTAGATTGATGTTGATACGGTGAACTAAATTCTTGTTTTATATCGAATTTCTCCATCCAATCACGAAGCATTGATCCTTCAAAAATTCTTCCTCTATCTGTAAGAATGCTTTCAGGTCTACCAAAACGATACATCCAATTATTCAAAGTGACATTCAAAATTGTTGCTTGATCCTGTGTACTTGCTGCTGATAAACTGACCAATTTACTAAAACGAGCTATTATCACTATCATGTATTTCTTACTTTTTTTGTCTCCATGAATACAATATCCACTACTATTTGTTCTAAAAATCGTTCTCCTGTTCTTGGCAATAAGATTTCTTTTGTTCGTCCTTGATCAATATTTCTACTAGCACAAATCTTGATTAATACATTCTGTAATAATCTGATTCATGGATGGCCAAAAGAAAAAGTCCTTTAAATAAAATATGGTTTTCTTGATTCCCAGATGGCGTAGTTTAATATGAAAATAATTTACTCCAGATTTTACGTACGAGTCGGGTACAACCACTGCAAGTTTTCCGTCTGTATAATTCATCAATACGTCATCTTGTATCTGTAATATCTTCAAATACTTGAATATACTGCTAATGATTGTTTCATAAGATATGTGAGCCTCATTTCCATTAAGATGTGATATGATTTCTGAAGTAACTCTGTCTTCGTTTAGCTTCTGTTTAATAATTTTCATAATATTTGAACTTCCTTGTAAACTATTTATGTACCTAGTTCTACATTGTGCCTCTTTGGAATCTTTGAGTTCCATCTGACAATGAGAGCATATTTTATTATTTTAAACGAGACATACCATCAGCATTTCCATGTTCTTCTCCCTTTCTATATTGCAACGCAAAATCGTTTTAGGATAAATTTGCCATCCATATCTGAAATTGTGGGCTTATTGGGTTTTTTGTTGTATTCATAAATGTCAATGCTTGTGATCCGTTCTAGCTACAAATCTTCTCCCATATAAATAATGTCTAAAAATTACAATAAATTCGTCAAGAGCCAACAACTCTTTTCTAGTCACACAATATCCTATTTCATGCTTTGTCAAATGTGCTGGTGTACTGGGTGTAATTAATTTGTTTAAATCTCTGCAAAGCTTATTCAAACCTATTTCCCTCTATCAAAATACCTTCTTTTCCTAGGGTCTATGCTGTCTCACCCAGACGCCCCACAATTTTAATCCTACCACTATATACCCATGAGCAAGCTCATGTTGGTACTGTATATAGCAGCTGAAAATTCATGAGCAGGTGAGCTCCATTTCTAGAACTACTCCTCATGATATTTTCACTTTCGGGTTCCTGACTGCCGATGGAAGGTCTTACGTCTCTTTCTATCTATACGCTTGTTCATACTCATCTATTTCTACAATTCCTATATATCAATTTGTCATCATTACTGTTCATTTATTAAAATATTTTTCAAAAATTTGGGCAGCGTTCCGCCCTTATTTTATGGAAAATTCCTTGTTTCATACAAACGTTAGCCTATGGTAAATTGAAATGAATGCATTATTATAATGTCATTTTTTAGTCAAACAACTCATATTTGCTTTCCTATGGTCGCCACAGTTACCACCATTCGTAAATCTCTATATTATACTCTCACAGATCTATGCCAAAATGTATCGTTTTATTTTAATTTTCCACCACGATGATTATCAAATAATGTACGTGATTTAACCCTACTTTATACTTTCGTTGACCTAAATTTCTATCACTAGTCGTACCCTTGAAAATATAATAATCGGCAGGAGTTAAATTAAAAATTCAATTTTCCTACTTAAACATTTACATAAATGTTATCCCCTTAATTATGGCGATCTTCCCGCAGTTTACCCTCTTACCGCTCCGACCAACATTGAAAATGGCCGCCACGGTGAATTACGACGGCGTCCTACTCCGCGATCAGTGTGACAAGACCTGACCATGCCGGCAGACACCGAAGGGTGGTTAGCAACAAGGCAACACATCAACATTCCTCAAAATTAACTGAGGAAATTGAATATTGCCCTACCACTTTCCACAAACTAATATAAGTAAAATGAATATAAATAAGTTAAGGGGGACCTGCCGAGCGATGCCAAAAGACATTGCGGCCATCCAGAATAAGTTAAATTAAATAAAACATTAACTTAGAAAAATATATTTCTACAAAAAAGAACAATACTTACGATCGAAAAGTTTGTCAGTCAAGCATCCAAATTTCAAAAATTGTCATACATCGGCATAAACATTGACTAGACAATTGTCTAAAACAAATTGTCTCAACAACTGACTAAAAATTTTGTGTCAATGTCTAAAAATTTTGTGTCAACAAAATGTCTAACAGTCTAAAAATTTTGTGTCTACAAAATTTTCTAAAAATTATGAAAATGACTGCTGTATAGAATCATTTCATGCCTGGGTGCGACCAATCGGAGTATTTTGAGCCTTTTTCGGCTATTTTTCGGGGGGTTTTATTGCTTTAATTTTATTTTAAATATTTTATTTTTCTCCTTATTTTTCTCTATTTTTTGATATTATTTTCTCAATATTTCGTAAATTTTTATTTTTTATCGTTTAACCATTCTTTTTGATTGTTTCTCTTTTTACCCTCTGATATTTAAATTTTTGGTCGCCGCTTCCGCCTATGTATTTTCTAAACCTTCTTTTGCAAGGTTTTGGCGGTTTTATATTTTGGTTTTGTGTTTCTTTCTGGATCTGTAGGCTTTTCAATGATTTTAATTAATATTTGTTTTATTTAATTTTGTTATGTTTTTATTTTGTTTTATTTAATGTTTTATTTTATTTTTTGATTTCTGCTTGCGGTACGTGTTTATGTTACAGCAGCCATATTGACAATTTTCAAACCTCATTAATTATTTTGTTTTAATTTACACAATTTTCTTATTTTTGTTAAAATTATGGCTTATAGCCCAACAAATGTCTTGAACCATACGCTATCACTCCTTCAGTGCCGTCTTCCTTAATCTGAGATAAAACTTCGCATATGGCTCCAAAATTAGCAGCCGTATCAATAACAAATAGTCGATCTGCCCTTGGATATTCTAATGTTGGTGATCACATAAGAATTTCTTTAAATTGATAAAACGTTTCCTAGATTCTTCAGTCCAAACAATCATTTTGTCATTACCTGTCATTGCGGCTTACAGAGGTGCTGCTATCATTGAATAATTCTTGATAAATCATCAATAATAATTTGATACACCTAGGAATGATCTCAATTCTGTAGTACTCTTTGGCTCAGTTGCATTTTCAATTTCTGAAATCTTTCTTTTATTTGTTTGAATTCCCTTTTCACTCACTGTATGACCAATAAAATTTAATACACTTCTATTGAAAGCACATTTCTCTGGAGTGACTTTCAACCCAGAATCTCTAATGCGTGTGAATACTTCAAATAGGAGTTAACCATGAGTTTCCTTATTTTCAGCATATATTAAAATGTCATCAAGGTACAAAACCACTGATTTGAAAACTAATCCTTCCAATACCCAATGCATCAGTTTCTGAAAAAGGGCAGGGCTGTTGATAAACCAAATGGTAACCTATTGAAACAGAATTGTCCTTCTTTAGTACTAAATGCCGTCTTGATTTGCGAATTTTCATTCAATTCTACTTGATAATAGGCCTGTCCTAAGTCAATGGAAGAAAATATCTTTGACTTACCTAAGCAATCCAATAATAATTGCATGTCTGGCATAGGAAATGAAAACTTTTCTGTAACCGAATTTAATAACCTGAAATCTAGACACATTCTTATAGAGCCATCTGGTTTTCCAACTATCGCTAATGGTGTGTTCCACAGACTTTGAAATTTCCTCACAACTCCAGCGTCTAATAAAATCTGTACTAACTCTTCAACTTAACGTTCTAAATGCATTGGTTGTCTTCTGGGATTTTGTAAAATTGGAGGACCTGAAGTCCTTATTTCATATGTTATTACTTTTGTATGACCTAAGTAAAATCTGGATGTCATAAAAATATTGCTCAACTGAGATATTAAAGTACCCAACTTCGAATTCTTGTCCAACTTGAGTGTCAATAACGTAATCTTTTACCGACCGGAATCTGTAAATCTCTTGTTAACTAACGAGGATTCAATATTATTGACTTTCTTAAGCTCCATGCCAAATATTTTCATGATGTCTACTCCTCTTATGAAATCTGGATGAAATTTCCTAACAATCAATAACATTTAATTCACGAAATTTTTTGTTCCATTTTGCAACGATTTTAACCCTTGGGAGAAGTTTCTCATCTTTTTTGAAAATACTCCACTCAACCGTATTCTACTGTCCATCAATATTGAACTGCCAATCAATTTCCAACATTTCTCACTCATCACACTGATTGAAGCTCCTGAATCCCATAGCATCTCTACACGAAATCCATTTATTTCCATCATACCCCACTTTCTCTCATCATCCTTCTTAAACATCACATCCTTCTTTTCAACATTTCGTTTTTTAAACTCATTTACTGTCTCGACCCTACTGATGAAATGTAAGCAACAGGATCTTCTTGGGTTTGTTACTTCTCAGCACTATGAATGAGTGTTTCTATCAATTCGTCTGATCTATCATCGTTTTCTTCGCGTATACAATAAACTCTTCGTTCTAGTCTTTGTGTATTACTTCGTTATTTCACTAACAAATTGCAACTTCTAAATGAATGACCTTCCTTACCGCATATTAAGCACTTGTCCTTTATTGGGCATTTAAATGGCATATGGTCATTTTGTCCTCAACAAAAGCATTGACCAGGTTTTACCCTTTCTTTTACTGGTTCAGGTAAACCACAACATCTATTATAAATCTTCTGTGCGATATGTTTCATTGAAACTAAAGGTTGTGGCCTACGCTCCGTAGTTATCCTCTCATTATATTGTTCTGCCACTGGTTTCACTTTATCGAATTGTCTTTCGTTTCTTTTATTTCTATTTTGGTAAGGTATTTCTGTTTGACGATTTGGGTATATTCTGCTATTAAAAGATTTTTGAATCCATTGCTTCTGTTTATCCTGAGTAACGTTTGCATAAGTCGATTTAACTACTGCTTGGACTTCTACAGATCGTTCTTTCGTATCATAACCTTCTCGTGCTTCATATACCTTTGCTAAATTTCTAATTTCTTCTCTTGTAATATTGGCCTTCATCGATATATTTTCTTTCAAACGGTCGTTCCGAACCATGTAGCATAAAATCAGTTTGAAGGAGTTTTCTTTTGAAATTTCAGTCATAAACTTCGTCAACAAGTTTCTTTACTCGAATTTCAAATGTAACGAAACTTTCATCGTGATTTTGTCTCACTGATAATAATTCACAAATTTTATCCATAATAGACTTCTTTTTTGTAAATGTGTCGTTAAACCATTCACGAGCATTTTCTCTAGTTGTGGAGATGTCTTTAAATTCTTTCCAAAAGATAGACGCCTCTTCAGATAAAAGTAAGTCAAAAATACTCACTAAATTCAAATCATTAAGTAGCATCCAATCTTCAATGTCCTTGAGCCATTGTTCTGCTTCCGTCATGCTTCTACCGTCAAATCTTCTGACATTAAAATTTAAAATCTCTTTTGCCTGTTTAAGCAAAGATTTCATAATCAGCTTCGGATTCTGAATTCCTGTTACTGCATGAACCGATTCGATTTTTTCGGCGTGGTCACCAGTTACAATCTCTTGAAAAGTCATAATTTATATAATAATTTATTTAATTCAAAAAGTGTCTAATTAATTCTGAATATTAAAACAAAGTTTTTAATATTCATTATTGGACATCACTATCCATATTTTACTTATTTTCTGGCTAAGTTGGCTTCTCTCTTTCCTTCAGTGGAATCTGTTTCTGTACTGTTGCTTTTAACTCTTTTACTTCTTTTCTCCAATACTCTTCTGTTACTTCGCTTGCTCTCTTTCCGTTTCTGACTATAATATTATAATGCTTCTGGTTTTATCGGTTTGATGCTTGGCTTTATTCTCGCTAAATATGATTTCAATATTCTCAATCTTTCATTGTTCTACGATTCCTTAGCTTGTCTTAAATGATTTGGGTTCTGATAGGTTATTTCTCTAATATACATTCAATTTTTCACCTTTTCTACTACCGCTTATATGTTTTCGTTTTCGATTTTCATTTAAAATATTTTAATCTTTATTATTTAAAAGTTTTCTTAGTTTCATTGTTTTACTACATTTTTTATAATTATACTTCACATTTTTTTCGATTTCCACTTAATACGCACATGCTTCGCCTGACTTCATGAAACCTTCATTTCTCGTTACTAATTCATGTTTTTTCAAATCAAGTTAATCTTTCAATTTCTCTTTTCAGGTTTTCTGATTTACTGCAACGCATTATCAGCTTTTTCTATTTCTTGTTTGGCCCATAATATTGCCTTTTCACTTTCCTTTAATTTTTCTGTTATTCTTTACTGGTGTTGCATATTGATAGAAAATTGCTCTTTAATTGTATGTATCTAAATACCCGTTGGCATCTCTTCTGTCTGCATCTACTTCTCTTTGTAATTGTTTTACTTTTTATGTTCTTCATCAAGTTGTCTTTGAGTTCTTGCATGTTTTCGCCCATATTATGTTATACAACGTTCCTCTTTCCAACTTCCTTGTGGCGTCTATTTTTCTTCTATTCCACTTTTCTTTCAACATTATTTTAAAATTAAATTCTTGATTTTCCGTTTTCCAACTGTTTCACATAATTTTCATTTGTTTTTATTTACCATTCATTTGAGCAATTGCTTGATCTCCTCGTTGGCATTTTAATGCATGACTCACATACATACATTTTTCAATACAAATGACCGAATTTGATTAGTAAAGCAATGTGAAATATCATTTCTTATTTTTAAAAATGAATAACAAGAAATTTGAAAAAAACAAAACAATTACAACTAAGAAAATAATCAAGAAGGATGCCCAACTAGTGCAAATGTATCATAACTATAAGATGCAATTCTTGGTCGATGAAATCCTATTAATTATCATATACAGTGAAATTGATCAAGTCGCAACATTCAAGCATAGTTGCTTATATAACGAAAGAAGATGTTGTAGAAAATAAATGTGGATGAAAATCAATAAGAACCTAAGTTGCAATGAAATATATTTATCAACAATCGAAATTCCCGATTTCGTAATGCGTTTGAAGAAAATGAATATAAAGATAACGAATTATTTGAATCCACGGATAATATTGTATGTCATGACACCAATTTAGAAAGTATACAGAACTAGCTACTTTTTTATTCCGACAATCTCATTTCAATAATAATATTTGGTTTCTCTTTAACTTGCCTGGTTTAACTCTCTTATGCTCTTTTGCTGCTCCTTGTAGATCCTTTTTAAATGTTTTAAGAACATTAAATACTTTTTACTTCTTTAACTTATTCTTTCACTTCATTTAAATCGAATCTGTTTTTCGCTTATATACTCCCCATCTAATGGCACTTAAATATAGTCATCTTTCTGAATGCAGCAATCACGATTCTGATGCTATCTCCGAAATCCCATCTATCCTTTTTTTCTCCTTTTTATTTTCCAGATTTTTCAGTTCAATCCTTGAGAAAAAGAAATTAAATTTTTATTTTATTGTTTGTTTTCCACTTCAATTTTCACGTGTTATTTAAGAACGAATGATCCAGCGTAATATTAACAAAATAAAGAAACTAAAAAGTTAAAAGGACTTTTAATTGTAAAAATTAATGTTTTCTTTTTCTTTGGCTGTGAATTTGTTTTAACTAGATGTTTTGATGCACTTTTATAATCGAAAATTGAATTTTTTGCTTTGAAATTGAGTTCAATATTTTAAATAAAGTTGTTAAACCTTCCTGATCGTGTTGAGTTAATTGGAATTTAAAATTTCAGTTAAATTGGATTTAAATTGTAACAGTAATTTCAATAACATTTTCTTATTCAAAAATGAGTTGTGAGAATTCGCGATTAATTGATGGAAATAAACTTGAAAATTTTTTAATCCTGAGCAAAGATGAATCAGATAATTTTTCAAGGATCCTAAATGAAGAAGAGATAGCACTAGACGTTGGTATTAGATCAGTAATGATTCCTCAAGGATCTTTGAATCTGTTCGTGAAGGTTTATAAGGACGCCAAGTATTGGTTAAGCAATATCAAATTCGACTTGTCGTCCGATCGAACGAAAACAGATTTAATTAACCATTTGAGAACAATTGCAAGATCAGGTCAAATGAATGATGGTTCATATACCTTATATCATTTCACTGTATCAGAATTAACGACCTTGTTGTATTCCATTGCTTTATATTATTGATTTTCGTTGCTCCCTTTTAATTTACTTTTCTCATTTCTGATTTTCAAAGTATAGAACCGAGGATTCTTTTTGTTTTACAACTTCCCGCCACTTTAGTAATTATTTAATTTTATTATTCAGGAATCCGCAACAGATTTCAACAATAAATTATTTTCTAGAGCTTTGAAATTAGTAAATATGACAAAAGAATTATTTTTTAATGTTGATCCAACAGGAAGCTCCAGAATTAGTAAAGCTATTTCCTTAAATTTACGAAACGATTTATAAGCAGCATAAAACCAAGTCTGTTCAAGTTTCTTTAGATAATTTATTTACACCAGTCAGAGAGAAATTTTAAAATAATTTTCTGTGGTAATTTAAATGAAAGAAAAAACAAAACACATTTGATATAATATAATTCAATAAAGTTCATCTGCCAACTGCAAATACAGGAAAATAGAGCATAAAGACAATATATAATCATATCAAGAATACAAATGCTGAAAATCTGACGAGATGCGAGTCAAGAGTGAAAATGCAAATCAAAAGTGCCAACTAAATATAATCTATTGTATCAATATATAATCTATCTGTCCACGAGAGACATTTACTGGCCCATTATTGTGTATCAAGCCCAAATCTGTAAGATATAAATATTAATCCCTATGAATAAGATTGCAATCCAGCGAGTTGGAGCCCTATGTATCAGGTATATATTCTCGCGCTGCAGGCGTTCCTGGGTTAAATAAGACTCAGATATTACATTTAGACACATGTTGAACCCCTCTAACGAAAAAGGTTTAAAAATGATGGGCTTGGAAATGGGAATGTCTTATATTACAAAATTGTTTTTTATCGATAATTTGTAACAAATTTCAAATTTTTTCCACGATCCAAAAGTTTCAAAAATCGTCTTGTTTGGAGAATAGAAAAAAATAGTGAAATCATTAAATTTATAAGCAGTAGTTCCGGAACTGGAGCCAAAGGTACTTTGGGGGACCACAAAGTGACTTTTAATATAAATGCTTTGAATAAAACTTTTAGTCTTGCCAATTTTGGCTTAAATAATATTTTTATCACAATTTGTTTATTATAACTGGATAAACAGAATAGCAATTTTATTTTAATTATTTCAAAATATGAAAACAGTCGACATAATTTTTACATTTGAATTATTAATATTTTATTGATTTTATATATTTTAAAATTGCTGATTTTTAATTAAAATTTAATTAATCATATTCAATTTGAAATATTAAGCGGATCTCGAGCCATCTAAAAATATCATAGGAACAATCATTCAAAAAATTTTGCAACCTTTGGGAACCTCTGCTCTGAAGCATGGGTTGTAAAAAAATTTGAATTTTATCATAAATTTTGGATTTAGAATTAACAATTTTATAAAAAATACACTCGATCTTTTATATGATATATCAACGGTCAAACAATTAAGCAGAAAAATATGGAAATGTAAAAAACGATATTTAAATCCATAATACAGTTAGACCTCTATACTTTTCCACATACCGCAGTTTTCCACTTTTTTATATTTTTTGAGTCGTTACAAGTCATCGAAAATTTCTTGCAGCCAAAAAAGAAGTCTTCTAAATTTTCCAAAATTACTGATTATTTTATAAAATAATAAACACGTTATTTTACGGTTTAATTTTTTTCTATTGTTTACCACCCTCCATGCATTTACAAATTTTATAAAACCCCGAAAATGGAAAACTATGGAAGTCTGACTGTATAGAATATATACATAGAATAATCTAATAATAAATATTTAATTAAAAAATAATAATTTGTTTAAAATATATAAATTAATCCATACTATTTTGAATAGTTTTTGTACCGGTTCACAGTTAATACGTCGAAATATATTGTAAAACGAGTGATTGTATCACGCTTTTTAAAAATAAAATCGTTGCCAAGGTTATATATATATATATATATTACAAAACACATTTGCTATAATATAATTCAATAAAGTTTATCTGCCAACTGCAAATACAGGAAAATAGAGCATAAAGACAATATATAATCATATCAAGAATACAAATGATGAAAACCTGACGAGATGTAAGTCAAAAGTGAAAATGCAAATCAAAAGTGCCAACTTAATATAATCTATTGTATCAATATATAATTTATCTGTCCACGAGAGACATTTAATATATATATATATATATATATATATATTACTGACAAATATAAGTAAAATTAATTTAAATGTGCTTTATTTTCTTTAAAAAATTAACAATTCGAATTAATTTTTTACGTTATTTCTTTCTATTGTAATTCTGTTTAATTTCATGTTCATCTTCTTGCTCGTTTAATATTTTCAATTTAGTTTTTATGTTTTTTTATCTATAAAGTTTATTTCTCTGATTTTAAAGTGTTGATGTTTCTGCTTGAATTTTAGTTGTATTAATGTCTTTTCTAAGTGTTATGTTATCGTTACATGAAAACAAGCGATGCCAAGTTTCTGTTTTAGGCCAATATTAATATAGCATATGACATTCTTAAAGTATAAGATAATTGACTTAAAATATTTTTTCCAACGGTATTTAATGTTCATAATTGCTAATACACTATATATATATATATATATATATGTAATTTAATAAACATGGGAATTATTTAATTAATAGCTGTAACCCGTCAAAAATAACGGCTTTTATCAGTTTGAAGTTTACATTTAGTTTTTTTTATTTTAAAGCGGTCTAAAATTCTAAATACATTTTTTTCTATAAAGAATTTTATCTATGCCTTTAGATTTTACAAAAACTTCGTCTAGAATATAAATTAATTATTATTACTACTGAAAATTATCAGTAGACTATTAATTTATATAATTTTGGTTGTAATAGGAGTTGCATTCATACATGATTACAACCAAAATTATAGAATAAGATTAGATAGTGCCATTTAAACACATATTTTACGATATCTTAAGACCTAATAATTTTAATATTTTTTTTTAATAATCTTCAATTACATTTATATATTTAAATAATTTTACTTTATATTTCGATAGATTCACCTTCAAATGACCTTAAAACAACCTTGACCTACTTATTTGACTTTTTTTGATGGGTTCGACCTATATCCAACGGGTTTGACCTATATCTTATAGATTCACCTTAAAATTGCCTTAAAACAACCTTATTTGACTTACTTAAAATAAACTTAATATTTTTCTGGACTGGTTCGACCTATATCTGACGGTTTTGACCTATACCTGACGGGTTCTACGTATACCTGACGGGTTTGACCTATATCCAACGGGTTCGACCTACATCCAACGGGTTCGACCTATATCTGACTGGTTCGACCTATATCCGACGGGTTTGACCTATATCTGATAGATTCACCTTAAAATGGCCTTAAAACAACCTTATTTGAATTACTTTAAAAAACTTAATATTTTTCTGGACTTGTTTGACCTATATCTGACGGTTTTGACCTATATCTGACGGGTTCGACGTATATCTGACGGTTTTGACCTATATCTGACGGTTTTGACCTATATCTGACGGGTTCGACGTATATCTGACGGTTTTGACCTATATCTGACGGTTTTGACCTATATCTGACGGGTTCGACGTATATCTGACGGTTTTGACCTATATCTGACGGTTTTGACCTATATCTGACGGGTTCGACGTATATCTGACGGTTTTGACCTATATCTGACGGTTTTGACCTATATCTGACGGGTTCGACGTATATCTGACGGTTTTGACCTATATCTGACGGTTTTGACCTATATCTGACGGTTCGACGTATATCTGACGGTTTTGACTATATCTGACGGGTTCGACGTATATCTGACGGTTTTGACCTATATCTGACGGTTTTGACCTATATCTGACGGGTTCGACCGATATGTAATGGGATAATATCCCCGATTTTTGCAGAGAAAAATTTGTTTTCAATATTTTTTTGATTTCTTTTTGTAATGAATTTTTTTATTCCTTTGATATCAAAAATGTTGTTTTGTCTACCAATCAATTGAAATTCTAAACGAAATCACGAAAATATTCATTAGTTTTTTGTAACAGAGCTTCATTTAAATCTCTTCCTAAATTTGAAGTTTCTTTTCAATATTTTTTTCATAATTATTTTTTTCTTAACTTGAATTGCTTCTTATCGATCGGCCGTTTTTGATGTAATAAATTTTCTGATAAATACGACTCATTTGATAATGCAAATAGCCCAAATATACTACAAACTTATTTTTTAGTTTTTGACTGAAAGTGAAAAAAATTCATTTTATTTTTTGTAAAAATTAGAAATAGAAAAAAAATCAGTTTGTATCATATTTCTAGCACCTTTTGCAACATACGCATAGTTTTGGCCAGATAAACCACTAATGTGTTTTGTAATTCGATTGTAATTTGTGTTAAATCATAAATCATTTGAATTTCTTCCGAAAAGGTTTGCAAGATGTTTGCAATGTTAAAAATATTCAGAAATAGAATATCCTATTGGAAGATATAGGAAACATAATGATTTACTATATTACTATATGAATACTGAATTTCACATATAGAACTTGTCGAATCTATCTTTGATTAATAAAAATAATAGATTATTATTATTAATTTAAAATAACATTTATTTTTAATCGATAACATGATATATTTATTTCAATTTATTAGAAATTTGATTTTTTCTGATTGAATTATGTAAATTAATTTAACTTATTAATAATTTTAATTTAATTAATGAAAAAAAGAAAGAAAACAAGCAAAATAGGATGAGATTCTATGTTAGCTGAATGCTGGTGGAAGGATTATGGTTTTTGATGAAATATATTTTAGAAGCTAAATTGTATAAGAGGCCGTCCATAAATAACGCCACGCACCTAAGGGAGGGTGGTCACACATTTGTGACGATGTGTGACGAGGTGAGTGGGGGGGGGGGGTTAAACACTGGTACGTCATATCTTAAATTATGTATTTTTTCAATAGAATTTAATACTAATTTCAGATTTACAGGGCCTCCTTTTTAATACATGTTTTCTCATACGATATTAGAGTGCAGCATCACACTAAAATGTCAATAAAGTAATTTGAAACATGTTCATTTTCAAATATGAGATACGGCTTTTTAAGGGGACCAAATATTTGTGACGTCTAATTTGAAAAGGGGTAATGGCGTTTTGTGACGAGGGGGGGAGGGGTATAAAATCAGCCAAAATTGCGTAACATCATTTATAGACGGCCTCTAAAAATCATAGTGTCCCACTGCAGGGAATATACTAACTGCAGGAAGGTTATGCGAGGCAAAATAGTGAGAGGAAATAAAAAACAATACCCTTAATGTCGAATCCCAACTTCCAGTACATACCGCAGTACCATCAGGACTTGTTTTCAAACACGATATTCGGTTTTCATGACCATTCAATATTGCAACACGATTACTCTTGAGAACGTCCCAAATATTCATTATATAGTCATTATATCCGGCAAACAATAATCGACCTGAATATGATGTTACTCATAAAAATCCGCAAAAACTTTGAAATGCAAATTCAATAAATATTTTGAAAAAATCGAATATCAATAAAAATACACAGATTTTCAATCATTATTCAATAAACTAGCTGGGACCCGTTGAAACATCAACTGCTTCGTTTTTCAAAGATGTGTCGATATTTAAATCTAATTCTTAGTTAAGTATAATTTAAATTCACTTTAACAATGTCATGTGCTTTTCCGACATTGAAAATAATTTATATAATCATTTATCACGGGAACTAAATTATATAAACGATACATTAAGTGATATCCAGTGCAATTTCCAATAGTATACTAGTTTCGAGCTAATGGCTCTCATCAGTACTATGCCGGGAGGCGCTCAGGTTTCTCATCGCGCCAGGTTAGTGTAAAACCTTCATTATCCTATCGCGGGACATTTATGAGGACAGCGACCAATGAATTTTATTCTAAACTGTTGAATAATTTCCGACAGTCGTTCTGGTTTAGGTTCAACAGTTGGCAGAGTAACTCTCAAAAAGATGTTAGAATTAAGTATTAAGCATTATTGATAAATTAAGTCGGATTTTCAGAACAGTCATTCTGAGGAACATTTAATTAAGGAGTTGAAAATGTCTTCTTTTCTCATGAAATGCTTCCTAACGTTTATCAGTACATATGAAGCAGCATTGATAGAGAATCAACAAATAGTGACTGAAATCCTTAGGCTAGCATTCGAAATTATCGAGTAAGGCATTAACAGTTGTGAATTAGACAAATATTTTAATCAAACTTGTTTTTATCTGGTTTTTCTTTTAAAATAATAAATTTATTATTTTATTATGTTATTATTATTATTATTTATTTATTATTATTATTATTATTATAAGAACTTTTTGTTTTTCACTGATTTCTTTATAAGTGACATAATGTTTTCTACACAATTTGACTATTAATCAGATTAATTTTATTTATAACATTTTAATTATTATATTATGTAAATAAAGAGTAATTAATAAAAATAAATAATTAATAAAATTAAATAATCACATATAATTTAATAACTAAATAATTTTAAAAAAATAATTAATTAAATTAAATTGCATAATCTAAATTTTTTTTTATTTAATTTTATTAAATGTGATATATTTATTATTTACTGTTATTTTAATATTTTTATTTATATATTTATTTATCTTATTTTAATAATTATTTATTTAAATATAGAGTATTTAATAAAAATAAATAAATAATAAAATTAAATAATCACATATTATTTAATAACTAAATAATTTAAAAAAATTAATTAATTAAATTGCATATAATCTAAATTTTTTTTATTTAATTTTATTAAATATGATATATTTATTATTTACTGTTATTTTAATATTTTTATTTATATATTTATTTATCTTATTTTAATAATTATTTATTTAAATATAGAGTATTTAATAAAAATAAATAATTAATAAAATTAAATAATCACATATTATTTAATAACTAAATAATTTAAAAAAATTAATTAATTAAATTGCATATAATCTAAAATTTTTTTTATTTATACATTTATTTATCTTATTTTAATAATTATTTATTTAAATAAAGAGTAATTAATAAAAATAAATAATTAATTAAATTAAATAATCACATATAATTTAATAACTAAATAATTTAAAAAAATTAATTAATTAAATTGCATATAATCTAAAATTTTTTTATTTAATTTTATTAAATATGATATATTTATTATTTACTGTTATTTTAATATTTTTATTTATATATTTATTTATCTTATTTTAATAATTATTTATTTAAATATAATTATTTATTTTAATATTTTTATTTATACATTTATTTATCTTATTTTAATAATTATTTATTTAAATATAGAGTAATTAATAAAAATATATAATTAATAAAATTAAATAATCACATATTATTTAATAACTAAATAATTAAAAAAATTAATTAAATAAATTGCATATAATCTAAAAATTTGTTATTTAATTTCATTAAATGTGATATATTTATTAATTACTGTTATTTAGTAAGTAGTAAAGGGTGTCTAAAAATATTCTAAATTACAAACAATAAAAATGACGTTTAATAAATGTCATTGAGGCCCCTCATCTATTGCGCTTTGATGTTTGTAAACTAGTTTAAAAAAGCGAGAAATGAACATTGAATAGCGAAAACTAACCGCTGAGGGAAAAATCAACTGCATTGCAACCAAATAGAACGCTGTCCTTTTTGTAAACGCAAATTTCACTATCGGCCCTCAAATCAAACAACCGACAGGTAGCATCATCGGAACCGGTGGCAAAGGCATCTCCACTGGGGTAGAATCTAACACTGTTCACATCTGACTCGTGACCCTCATAAACCTGGACGCATTGACCCGTTCGCATGTCCCACACATTTACGCATCGATCGCAACTCTAGAATGGACGAGATTAGGCATTTGTCGTGGGAAAGCAATAAAAATATGAAAAATTTCATGGTTTCACGATCACTGTGAAAGATTTGATAAAAATTCTAATCCAATCCGATCGTTTCGGATTTACCCATTTGATTTATTTATATGATCGCAGATTTTGAACTGGGTTTTGGGATCAATATTTCGATGTGGGATGATTGGTGAGTGAAATGGCAAATGCTAGAATTCTTAGCGATTTCATCGATATGATAATTCATTCATTCCAATTATTGTGTGAATTACTGCAGCACCGGGAATCCCCCATTTTGTGACAGTTCAATGAATTCGGGAATAGCATTAGCATTATCCAGGAGGAAAATTATCTATTCGAGAATTTACAAGATTTCCTAATCGATTACATGAAATAATTTACAATTTTCTCGTTGAAATTCACCGTGAACAAACTAGAGGTAAATATTTGACGATTCTCACGATAAACTGTGAGAAATACCGTTGCTATGGTTCGATATCCCTGTTTTGCTGAACACACATACACACACACGTTTATGTTTGACAATATTGATTCATCACTTACTGTAGTATTACATCGATTTTTCAAATAAAATCAACTTTAATAAATTATTATTATAATTTTATTTATTATTATTAATATTATTTTAATTATTATTATTAATATTAATTATTATTATTTTATTTATTATGATTATTTTATTTATTATTATTATTTTGTTTATTATTATTTTTATTATTAATATTATTTTAATTATTATTATTATTCTTATTCATTATTATTATTTTATTTATTATTATTATATTATTATTATATATATTATTATTATTATTATTATTTATTACTTTATTTACTATTACTATTTTATTTATATACTATCATTAATTATAATAAATTATTTATTTTATAATATTATAAATTACATTATTAATTATATTTTGAAATAATAATTATTATCATTAATGCTCAAATTTACCCCAGAAATAAATACTCGCCCGGATTCTGATGGCGACAAATCGAGACTCATAACATCACCTGAATGACCATGGAAACTCTGAATCATCTGCCCGGATTCTACGTCCCACAAAACACAGGTGCTGTCGCCACTAGCTGTCAAAAGCTGATATTCACTCAAATTGAATTGACAACAGGATAAATAAGAGGTATGCGTTGCAACCAATCGCTTCTTGAGAACTGGGTCTTCATCAGTGATTAAAGGATAAATGGTGCATTTGTTGTCCAGGCCTCTGAAGCATATTCCAAATTAAGAGCATAAATGTAATGTTAAGGTAAGTAGGAACAGCCGCTGCAACCATTCGCCTCACCCAAATCCCCACAAATCGTCCCCATAGCAAAAGTCATATTACCATGTTGATAATCGCTCAATATTGTTTCATTAGTATCAATAGCATGATAGCCAATAATAATCCATACCAAATTGTGCACAATGAAAGGATAATATCAAATAAATATTTACCCGCAAGCAACATGGGCACCGGTTGGACTATATGCACACGCCATAACCCAAGTTGTTGCCATTGATAAACCAAATTCCTAAATATTAAAATTATTTTTTTTATCAATTTCCGTTCAACCAACCTTAGTATTTGTAAAACCATCCCAAACTATAAGTTTTCCATCCTATATTTCGCAAATATTTAGTTCAAATCAAAGGTTTAAGTCTACCTGAGAAGTGCTGACTAAATGTCTTTTATCATAGGACCAAGCTAAACTCAATACTCTACCCTGATGACCTTTTAATAAACGCCGAACTTTGATATTTAAACTAGGAACAGGTTCAAGTTTTTGACTAAGAGTTGCCACTAAAATTATAATAAATATATTATGACAAGTAAATATTTTAATACAGTCTCCATCTTTTAAACGATTACGATCTTCAACTAATTTCTTTTTTAATGTATCTGCTTCCTTAGATAAATCCCCATCATTATTTATAGGAGCTTCAACAGACATTAAAAATGATTTATTGAATAAATTATTACTAAACACTATAAAACAATAATTTAAATTATGTTTAAATTATGGTAACAAATAATTTTTACAAATAAAGTTAAAATAGTACTGAAAAACAAGAAGATGTATTTACAAAATAATATAATTTTATAAATTTTATTTTATTTTAATAATAAACTGTAATCTGTGTTACAATAAAAGTTTTGAAAATTTAATTTGAAAACAAATTAACAATAAATTTAAGAATTTTGATCATAATATGTTATTATTGCTATGTAACATTGAAAATACCTTTATCATTTGAAAATATAAATCAAAGTTCGATAATTATGTCCTGTATGCACAAATAAATTTATTGAACCATCTTGTAATATAAAGTATATAACTTTTACACTATACATTAAGTGATATCCAATACATTTTCCAATAGAATACTAGTTTTGAGCTAATGACTCTCATCAGTACAGGTGGGTTCGGGGTGTTGAAATTTTTGAAACTATATGGTTGTTACCAGACAATCCCATACAAATATTTTTCGGTTAACACTCGGCACCCGTTGCTAATGTTGTATTTTAAGTTATCTTGGTGCTGGGTTATTGTGCTGTATTACTGATACATTTAAACAATTTTCAAAGCTGTTTGTGTTCTGGCCAAACACATTTATCATTATGTCCATTCCATAGTCCTCCTTGTCGTTGTTGGTATTATTGAGTTTACATTGACCTGTACACCGTTCGTGATGTTAAATATTCTCACAGTATCTCTCTTACCCTTATCCCTAATATAACTACTATGGGCATTGATGGTTCGCTAAAAATGCTTAATCTGCCTAAGGGTCACTACTTCCAACCCAGCGCTACGATGAATATAAAGTCAAATATTTCCAATGTCCTAAATACTATGATTGTAGGATTATATGTTTCAACGTCCTAAATACGCTTTATAAAATAAACGAAAAATTGAGTATTTCCACTGATCCAAACACTATAGTCATAAAATTAAATATTTTCAATGCCCCAAATGCTATAATCTAAAACTGAATATTCCCAATAATCTAAATGTTATAATTGCAAAGTTAATCTAATGATTTAAATATTATACTTAAAAATTTGATCCAATGATCTAAATACCGTTGAAAATGTAGAGGTCATGGAGAATAAGTTTAACAAAAGAAAATTTAAAAC
Source organism: Schmidtea mediterranea (assembly GCA_022537955.1). Lineage (NCBI taxonomy): Eukaryota > Metazoa > Platyhelminthes > Tricladida > Dugesiidae > Schmidtea > Schmidtea mediterranea. The sequence continues at coordinate 49,624,937 of CM039679.1, read as the reverse complement.
AAAAATAAAACATTTACTAATTTCCCAGGTTGTCAATTATCTATGAAGGGAATCGATGGTGATCGGGTTAACCGTTTTAAATCATCACGGAAACTCTCTGGGTATCATTAGCTCATTGCTTTCCATATTTTATTCTACGTTAGTCGATGGTGAAGTGGAGGACCTGACGATAAATCGTCCAAATTATTCGAATGAGGGCAGTGTAGCTAAACTAATAGAATTCGTTACGAAGCAGGTAAGATAGATTCGCCAATAGATTCATGTGGAGTCTGTCCGATTCTAATTTGGGTAATTATGGGTTAGGATTCAAAATTCAATGTTAAATAATCATTTGAACGAGTGAGCATAATAGCAAAAATATATTTTCTCATGATACATCAAAGGTGGCTAGAGCCACCGTACCTGTTGAGCGATCCTCATTACACGTACTTCTTTGGTCGCGCCTTGAAGTGGGCTTGGTTGGACGAGCTTGAATTTTGGAAAGTTTTCGATCGGGTATTCCTATAAGCGACCTTCTATTAATCTCATCAGCCTCAGTTTCATACACAGAAACTGTTGTCATTGGTAAATTCAACATAATGATTATGAATCAATATGGAGCCGGTTTCCTATTTATATCTCGTCGTTCTGTGTGTTGCCACGTGGCTCATAATGATTCCAACGTGCAGCAATGATTGGTGGCTGTCTTATATCGATCGTTAATTTCTCTCTCCCGGACGAATTTCCAACTTTTCTCTACCCACTCATTTCTCTCCATTCTGTATTTTAGGACTAATTATTTAGTATTTCCTGTCACAAATATTGATATCGCGTAGGGGAATTTCAGTCATTATTTCTCCGATTTCATTTTTCATATCTGCTTATTGATTGTTAAGGTTTGATTTAATCAATTTATTATTGGGTTAACTAATTTATTTAGATAATTATGCTCCTTTTCATCGGAGATATTTTCAGGCAAATCAGTTTCAACTTTGGTCATTCAGTTGGATCTCACTCAGTATTCGTCGCGTTCCATCGTCTTGGAGGACTTTCTCAACATTGTGGACATATGAATTTGTATATGCATATTTTCAATTTTCTTTTGTGAATAAATATTTCTGGAACTTCTGTTGGACGCCTTGGTATTTGGATTATAGTGAGATGCAGTTTGCACGGTCGTTCTAATCATGTAGGCTTGGACACGTGGGGTCACTAAGTTCGAGAAGGTCTTTTATATAACTATAACTAGATTTTATTCAATTACATGTTGTAGTGTATGCGGAATTTGTAATTATTTGGTTTGTTTTGTTTGCCATTTTGTTCAGGTCATTTTATTCTTGAATCATTTAATTACTTAAAATGAGTGGGTTTTTATAATATTATGAATTAAAATGAACTCATTATTCATTAATAAATAATAAGAATACTATTTAAAGATTTACTTATGATTATGAATAAACAATTTTCCGGTCAAAAATTACGAAAGGATTGATTTTATAGCGAATTTTCGAACCAATAACAATTTATGAGATTTTCGTTTAGTCGTCACCCTATTTTCATCCCATCAATGGTTTAGGAGGTTGTTAGTTTAGTTTTGTCGCACCTTCCAACTGAAAAGTGATATATGGGGCTTCTAGTTTAGTTTTAGTCATATTTTTCCCAAATTATTGATACGTTATAAGGTTTTTGTTCAATTTTACTTTATAATACCAATTTATTAATGATTTATAAGATTCTTTATTTAACTTGAGTCCTATTTTATTTAATCAACCATGATTTTTAAAATTATTAGTCTAGTTTAGTCCTATTTTACGTAATCAACAATGATTTTTAAGATTATTTAGAAGCTCGATGCACCGATTTCCGTAAGCCCCCTTCCCGTTAACCTCAAGTTGATCTTAGAAAATCTTTATGTTTGTGGGGTTATCGTTTCGTTAACCTTGACCTCAAATGCAATATTTTCTTGCCCCCAATGGCCCGACCTCAAACTGAGTTCAACGCACTGCCTTTAGAAGGCCTATGTGCGATTTCCTTCCTTTGGTCCCATGTTGGAATATTTTCATCTTTCGTAGTTATCTCTTATTGTTAGGTTGGAACCTCATACTCGATTTAGGCATAATAACACTACAAACACCTTTCTCGAAACATTTATTAAACATTACAAAGTGATTGTCTATATTTGAGATTGCATATCTTGAACTTGAGCCGCCCGCCGTTTTGCGCGCTCAGCTCTCCCTGGTCGGTGTTTGTTGGGTGGGTCCTTGGGAGTAGATAGAGGTGCCGCATCACGATAAGCCAGCTGTGCCGGGGCGAAAACTAATGGATAAGACACCGCGGCCCCCTCTTGGCACGCCGAAAATGCTGTCTCCAGGCCTTTAATTTGCGTTCTTAGATTTTGGGTAAGTTGCCGTTCTCCGGCCCATCCCTTTTGTGCAGCCTCCATCTTCTGGTAGATGGTTTTCATCCGCCTCGGTTCGATCCAAGTTCCTTTGACCTGCTGGATCTCCCGAATGACTTATAGGAGCTGTTGCTGTAGATTCCGGTTGATAGCATGGGCCCTGTCCAGCTCCCGTTGCAAGATGGGGAATTGACGCCCTTCCATCTCTACAAATAATAATTTTAGTCAGAACAATTTCTACAGTTGTAGGAAATTTATCATTTCATTGCTTATCACTAGGTCGTTGTCGGGTATTTATGACTTAGCCTCTGATTTACTGATAAAACTAATGGGAGGCTAATAACAACAATTAACGCGATGCGGAAATTATAAGAATTATTCCAATAATTTAATAGCAGAGTATCAAAACACGAAGGTAACAAGATTTATTTAGTTCATGGGTTAATAACAATTCATAACGTCTTTACTTCCTCTTCGTACCATATCGATTCTTGGCGTTTGGATGCTCGCAATGAGTTTCATCTGATCTCCCTTCATCTCGCATCTCCCTCGGCAGGATGCGTCGCAGGATTACTACGTCCATCTCCGCCATACGTTCCTGGAGCTTGGGATCATCCAGCTCGTATGAAACATTATATCGCGGGGCATACCCGTCAGTGCTGGGTATCCTGCCCGCCGCGATGTCCGCATTGACTCTCTGTAGTTATCGCTTGGCTTGTTCTATTTTTCTGTTCGTCTCTGCTTGATGGGTCTCGAGGCGCGCCAGTAAGTATTCGGCCTGACCTCTTATCTCCCTAGTCGGGTTGCGCCCTGGCTCTCTCTTGATCGCCACATACTGGAGATCGATCTCGTCAGAATCACTTTGCGTGCCGGATAGGGTTTCACGCACCGGAGAGATAGAAAATCCCGCGTCCCACATCGCCTGCCTACATCTGGCAGCCGAGTGAGCGGGGAATCGGGCTATCACTCGGGATGCGTCAATCCACGAGACTCCTTGAAAATGATAAATATATTAGTCACTAATTGATATCTGACGTTTTATTCATTTTGATTGTCTAGTTTCGGACTTGGGTAGGTCGACGTAACTCGTTTGGTTGCGGTACTTCTTTGTTATGGGTCGAAAAAATCTTGCCTATGGGTTCTATTCAAGTAATGGTTTTCCCAAATTTTCGCAGTTCGTTGGTAGTGGTTAGGAGTGCACATACGGTGTCATTCCATGGGGCCCTCACTGAGGTTAACTCTAATATCGATCTTGTTTCATCTTGGGTTAACGAATTATTATTGATCAACCTTTTATTTAAAGAACTGAGTAAATTGTGCTCTACCAAAATTCACTCGAGGTAATAATGTTTAATTTCTCATTTTTTATCTTTATAAATATTTCTAATTATACTCATTTAATTTAATAATTTTGTTTTAATAATCAAGTCCTCTCCTTTACGACTTCCAAAAATCTGTGCTAGGTATTTATTATTTAAATATTGCGTACTAATACTCATTAAAGGTCCAAATCGACTAATTTTACCTTTATAATTACTATTAGTTTATTTCTTTATGATAATAATCTGCTTCGCTCCCATCTAATAGATGTCTGGTTTAATTCCAATAGTAGTTTAATAAATACCTAAGTTAAGCCTAAAAATAAACATTTAATTTAATTACAATAGCGATTTAATGAAGGCTTAATTCAATCATAACAATAATTCTAATAACGATCTACCTTTATCGCAATAATGATTCTAATAAAAGTTTCATTTGATTCTAATATTACTTTAACAAAGGTCTGATTTAATCATAATAATAATAATCTAATAAATATTTAAGTTAATCATGATAACAATTTAATAAGTTTAGTTCAAGCACGATAGTAATTTACTTTATTTTTCATTACAGTTGCGAATCGAAAGGTAAAAAAACGTCTTTGATATCACCGTGGGTCTGCCTCAATCGACTCCTGACCTCCACCAACGACTTGCAATAGTAGATCGGGGTTTCTACGTTCTCAGGGATTAATTAAAACTATTGTATGTCATTCGGCACTTGCTCGGTAAATCAATCTGTATCACATTCCCTTTTTTTCTATTAAATTCCTGGTAGGATACTCCAAGATTTTAAAATAACACGAATCGATCAACTCAATAATTATATTTATACTGTTAATGAGAGACTATCATAATTCCTTGCTTATTCTCGTTAGTGGGTCTTCACTGGTGATGGCTCGTTGGTTGGATCACGTCTGTGCTACGGCTCGGTAATGAATTAATATTATAAAGAAGAAAGATGTTAATAATTACCCGAACATGGTGGTTTGCCAGCGCTTGCCGTGTTAGGCTCTTCATATCCTTGCTGCTCTCTCGAAGCTTGCGCATATTTTTTAGAAATATCAGTAAGCGAGTTTTTATGAATAATTTTCGCGCAATCTAACTTTTATAATTAGCAGGAGTGTTCCACGGTGAGAGAAATTTTGTGACCCATGCACACTTCCTCGACAGCGAGTAGGTGTGTGTGTCCGAAGTTGATTCGTTTGACCTACTCGTCATTTTCTCTAGGCATTTGGTGTTCCTATCTCCAGTAAGTGTCTGCGATATCTGTATATTAAATTTCTATTGATTGGCATTTATAGGGAAGGTCGTGGCCCACTCTTATTTGCTTCCCCACAATTATCATGTTATTCTAGCTGTCTAAATTCATTTATTAAGGAATAATTTGGGCGTTCACAGTGGAATACAGTTTCTGGTGGTCTCTTAGCACTGTTTCCTTTAGAAGTCTTAGTTTTAATCTTATTTCATTGCACTCTGGTTTACTAAAAATTGCTTCATAAATGTGGCGTCTAAACTGGATACAATCTCAATTTATTCATTTTTATTCCAGGTGAGGAAATTGATTACCGGCGATATAGTTTAACGGATGACTCGTATATTATCTGGATAATTTCGAAACTTATTATCTGCACTTTGCAGTAAGTTATTAATGGATTTTGTGGGTTATTTTCCTTTTTACCCTTGAGCATTTCGATGTCGATGGTAAATGCTCTTTCGGTGAGTTCAGTATCCGTATCAAGATGAACTATACTGGCGATTTTGCGTGATTGGTTTAAATTAATATTTGAATATCAATTTCTCTTCAGTCAGGTGGAGACGACGACGTGATCAATTTTCCGTAGGGAATGAGACTATGCCTCGCAATGTATGAACGAGGATTGGTTAACGTGTTCGCAATATTTAGATGACAATAACCACGGAAAAATTGATGAATATGAAAATTTTGATACCACATTCCTAATTTCCTTTTAATACGCGGAAGAGAATTTATCAATTGGTTGTGAATAAATAACTTCGAAACTTGTTTCCTTCGTTAATAAATCTACCTCTAAATGGGTTCCACTCATCAGATGACATATGTTAAAGGAAGTTTTATTTATATTAATTCTGTAGAGGTAATCGTAAGTTTGTATCATATTGATAGTCGAATTCATTAAGCGATCAGGTCTCGAGTGGGTCCTGCTATTTTATTTAAAGTGCCATAACTTATAGTTCGAATTTATTTTCAAATTTAATACCGATTTGTGACTATTGCGAATTAATTTTTGTGTCTAATTACCTAATATTATGTTGAGGAATTGCTTTCCCCTCCTCAAAAAAAACCATACAACTATATTCAATTATTGTGATTCGTGGTTATTTATCCAATATTCATTATTGATTACGCGGGATTTTATTGTAGCTCGTTTGGTTTGATTTTATTTATCTAATATTTATTACTGGCGATAACTTTATTACGCGGGGTTTCATTGTAGCTCGTGTTTTCTATAGTTTTGATTCGATTTGGTTCATTTAGGACATGATATTAGAGTCCTACATAGTTTATATTTATTCTGCGGTTGATTCCGTTATGACGTACTATTAGAGTTTGGCTTATAGAAAATTTAGAAAGTCATAGCAATAATTTCGTATCTTTAGTTCCCGTCACTTTTTGGTTGTCACTTTTTGGTCAAATTTTCCGTGTTTTCGTGTTATGTCTGTATTTGTTTCGTGCGGATCTTGTTGCGTTCTCTTATTATTTTATTTATTTTTATGTCTTTTAATTTTATGTTTTTATTATTTCTTTCTCATATTTTAGCATGGTTAATTAATGTTTTATGGGTCTGATTTTGAATCTGCGTGTTGTGTTTGCGTGCTGTTACCGATTCATTTAAACAAAATTGTGTGTTGGCCCAACAATATTATGGATTCAATAAGAATAATAAGGTTAAATTAGATAATAGTGATAGTCATACTAACGATAATAATAATAATAATAATGCTAATAGTAACCATAATAATAATAAATTAATAATAATAATAATATTACATTAATATTAATAATAGTTATAATATTAATAATAATAATAATAGTTATAATAATAATAATAATGATAATAATAATAATAAAAATAATAGATTGGTAATACTGGAATTATATTAATAATGATACTAACAATGCTAGTAAGAATAGTAATAGTAGACATAATAATATTAAGTGAATGATAATAATAACATTAATAATAATAATAATAATAATAATAATAATAATATTAGATTAATAATAATAATAATAATAAAAATAATAATTATAATAATAATAATAATAATAAAATAATAATAATAATAATTTTTATAATAATAATAATAATTTTAAATGAACAATAATAATGATGATAGTTATAATGATAGTCATTTTACGAACTGTGAGGTCATGGAATTAATTTTGTAAAAATGTGTAAAATTCTGTCTTTAAGGAAATGGGATAGTCTGATTCCGAATCTAAAGTTAATTTTTGGTCATTTAGAATATTAGGGTTAGAAATATTGATAAAATTCGATTAATGACATTATAAAGGTCTGTTGTAAAATCTAATTCAATATACACTCCTGATTTAAGCCGATTTTTGTCAAATATGGTTCGATGTGGTCAATACGTCAAATTTCTCGAATTTTTGGTTAGTGTTGTAGTTCGATTTTATATAGGCTAGGTGACGTTTGGTATTAAAGTATGTTCTGTCGTGAAATTTTTGGTTATTTCTACTAAATACTACCTTATGTATATTTTTCATGATATTTGTGTAATCTTTATATTTAACCTTTCCCAGGACATCAACACTACTCTTTCGAGGGTTGGGCGATAGGATTTAGGAAGGGGAGAATACTGAGCGGCTCCAGCTACTGCCTTCACCACGGCTTCCCCCACTAACATACCGGTTCGATCCGGGTAACGAGAAAAACTTTTGAATTTTACTTTCTTGAGTGCGTGTGAGTTATGGTGTGTACCAATTAACATCCGGCAACGCAACCAAAAAATATTTTAAGTTTAATTTAAAATCCTCATGATGGATGTTAGATAATAAAAGAATTAGTTAAAATTTTTCAAAGATGATTTTGAAGGAAAACTTTATTTGCTAAACAAAAACGCCACATTTAAGTCAACTAAAACTATTAACTTTTTAAACCTTAACATGAACTGTTATAATCATCAATAAAAACATAAAAACAAAAATCAATAATTACTTTGGTCTTCTTCCAAAAATTACAATAATAATAAAAAATTTTTTTTTAAAAATTTTTTAGAGAGTAAAGAGAGAGTGAGTTTTGCTCGACCAGCATCGCGTTATATATCACGATTGTTAGTGTGTGTTTTGATGCATTAAAACAAGGAATTTTCTAGAATATTCCAAAATTAATGTTTATTTATTTTTTTTTTTATTTATTTTATTTTCTTTAAATTTTCCATTTTTTTCTAAATTTAAGCTTCCTGCTCAAAAACACACAGGCGTTATCGGGCTGGTTAAACAAAATCAGTTTTTGCCCAACACTATTATTGTTACTAGTACAATTATCGTTACTATTATATGTATTGTTCTTATCAATTGTTACTAGTATTACTATTATTATTATTATTATTATTATTATTATTATTATTATTATTATTATTATTATTATTATTATTTTTTTTTTTTTATTATTATTATTATTATTATTATTATTATTATTATTATTATTATTATTATTATTATTATTATTATTATTATGGGGTTAGTGGTATCTACCTTTGACCCATTTACATACAATGTTTTCTGCACTTCAATGGTTACCCGTTGCTGGGCAACTTTGGACCGAGTTGCTTTTCCTCCGCCCATCTACGCTGTGCGGCGGTCAATCGTTGATAAATTGTTTTCGCCTTTGCTGGTTCCATCCATGATGCTCGAATTTCCTGAATTTCTCGAGTCATTCGGAGTAATTGGCAGTGAAGCTCCGCATTCTCTCTGCGCGATTTCACTAACTCTCTACTTAGCGTCTTGAATGGATCCATATCTACAATTAGACGAATCATTAATAAATGTCACATCTTTAACTATAGAATTCTCGTTATTTATCTTAGTTCATTATTATTATTACATCAGTCTTAGAAGGTTAAAACTATAGGAGCAGTCAATAATTAAAGAGTTAAGATTTTTTATTCCAACCATTTATTTTAAAACATTTTATTTTCGCATTGAATTCCGGTGACACGAGTTTAGAATGCATCTAGGACGCTCCCGAGCATACGAATGTTCTTGTCATCCTACAGGGCTTCTGTCAGCGTCCCGCATATCCCGCATAGGTCTGGTAAACTCTGTCAACACAGGGTCGTCCAATTCATATGATATGCATAGGGTGCGGCATATCCGTCGGTGCTAGGGATTCTTCCGTCAGCAATATCTGCATTTACTCTGACCAGGTGCCGTCTAGCCATTGCTACCTGCCAGTTTGTTTGTCGTTGACGGGTTTCGAGGTGAGCCAAAGTGAATTCTTTACGTTGTCGGATTTCACGGGCTGGGTTTCGGCCTGGCTCCATCTTAATTGCTACATATGGAAGATCTGCATCCTCATAGTCGTCCAGACGACCTTCTCTGGATTCCCGCACGGGAAAATGAAAATCCCGCGTCCCACATTGCTTGCCTGCATCTGGCGGCTGATCGTGCTGGAAAACACACTGTGATCCGGGATGCATCAATCCAAGATTTGTCTGTAAAATAAATCTTAATATACAGAATTCTCTATATGCTTCTCAATTAATAAAAAATCAATATGGTGTCTTTCGTGTAAAATCTTATCAGGTTTTTCCATTTTTATAGAAATTGTCGTAATGTTGTAATTTCTTTTTTTGCATTGGGGTTGTGTCATCCTACCATGCAATCTACGTGATGTGGACCCATACGCCGTCATCCAGCCTGACTCTCATGATGTCTCTATGGTATGGTCAGTACTTCGAGCATTGTTTGCCAATGTCTTAGACCTCGTTTTCTCATTGAACGCGTCTATACACTACTGTGAATATCGCTTACTTACGTTTTATGTGTCGACTGTGTTTGAAAATGGTAGAACTTGTTGACTGTGTTAATTAGGTTCTCGGCGAAATTTACGTCAGACCTTGATAAACGGTTGTGTTGATTTGTTCCTCTGTAGGAATTATGGTAGCATAGGTAAACAATTGTGCTGATTAGTTTCTCTATAATTATTACATTAATAAACGAAACTTTAAACAATCCAGTTTATTTTGGTTTTATTAGCTAATTAATAACAAATCTTCGAACACCAAAAACATCATCTAATATCAGTTAAGTAATTTGTTTTCAGTTCATGATAACAATAAATTAATTCGGTATAGTCAAATCTTTCATAAACTGTTCCATGCTCATCTCAAGCGAATTCTTCAGTGTGTAGGTCTTGAATAGATTGTTGAAGCTACTTTTGTTCTAATCGGTCTATATCTTATAGTTTTCATAGATAAATTAATTAAAGATCATTTAATGAACAAATGCAATTATACCCTCGTGTCTGTTCTCTCTTCTCTCCACTGGTTCTTCCCTTGGTTCTTCTTCTCGTTGTTAAGTGCAGCGATCCTTTTTCATAGTCGGAGCTGTGTATAATTGTTGTGCGTATATTTCTGAAATAATCACTAACCAATTCTGAATGCGGCTAGTTATTTATAGGTTTCTGCATGCCAACACGCTCATCGATTGGAGCAATTTTTTTCTGTCCTCGGTGACGTGGCATGTCTAATTTTCTTCTGTATCGTGATTGGTATGTAAAATTATCTCTAACCTTGGCTACGTGGCATATTCAATTTTCCATTCGTCGATAGTTTAATTGCAGAGAATACGCCAAGCCTCATATAGGGGTTTTTTCAACTTCGGATGGCAACATCTTAAAAGTTACCATGCATGTTTTATTATAGGTTGTGTTAATGTGCATTATTTTATTTCTCTATCACTTTTTGTGTCTCTGTAGTTTAGAGTTTGTCTCATTGACGATTTTACAATCAACCTCAAGGTGAGTTGGTGTGTTTATATGCTATAAATTTATTGATTTTTGTTTTATATTATAGGTGATTTATCTCAACTTTGCTTGGTGTATTGATTTTATTCATCCGTTGCAACATTTCTTGTTTGCGGACGGGTCTGACTCGCGGTTGTTCTTGAAATATATGGATTTTCACTTAATCATTTCTCGTGAAGTTTTCCATTTCTTTTTATTCAATCCTTTCTAGTTTTCCGATCTCTCTATTCCAGGACGGTTTGGGTAAGTATATTTTAATTTATTTTCACTACATGATATTCATCAGTTCTCCAATCACTTTTCTGCTATGGTACTCTACAGTCTCGTACCCGCTGCAACGTTTCCACGCTCGAGTCTTCCGAATTTTATCGACGACCTCGACTATCGGATGCCTACTAGTGATATTATGAATGGGAGTATTGGAGTATCTGAGATACAACAGTTGGTAATGTGTGAAGCGTGGTGCCTTGGATTATTTGGCTCCTCGATTTTCGTGAATTGTGATACTTGGTGTCTTTATGAATGATCGTTTGATTTATTTATTTTTTTTATTATAATTATGATTGTTATGATGCAGTACGGTATGGTTTTGTCTTATTTATTCTTGACGAAGTTCGATATTATTTATTTCACCTTTTTAACATTAAATTAATCACACTTGAACGTTATTTGATTATGTTCCCTTATAAATTATTTATAAACAATATCAGGGCTTGATTTTTTGGTTAATTTATACGATCTTCACAGGACTTATTGAGCGGTCTTTTATCTAAACTTGTTTATTGTCGTTATGGTTTTACCTTTATTACATAATTTAGTTTTAGTGCGGTTAATTCTAATCGTGGTATCTAATTGCTTTGTTTAATTTTCGATACTATTAATACGAAGGATTATAATTCCAATTATCATCTAATTTTCTTACGCATTTTAGCCTTAGTATTCTTGGTATCAGGATTTTTAATTTAGGGCACCCTTTTTACTGGTTAAGCTTTATGATTTCTCCTGAATATTGTCGATTTTTATGTTCTCGATTTAGAGTTCCATAATCTAAAATTATATATTTCATGATTTACTTTTATCACGGGCATTATTAATATTAAGGGCATTAGTTTGGAGTCCCAAGATTTTCCATTATCCCTTTTATGATTTGTCTTTATCATGAATATTATCGATGTTAACACGCTTAATTTTACGTTCTAATTTTAATACTGCATTTTCTGATCTATCGTTAACTTAAATATCATCATGATTTAAGGCTCTAAATTTAGTGTTCCAATTTTGAAACTAGTTAATTTTATGATTTATTTTCGACGTAGATAGTATCGTTATTGAAACTTTGAATTTGGCGTTCCAATTTTTAATATTATTTATTTTCGACCTAGCAACGATTCTCGACTCTTTCTCACACTCACGTCCCTTAGTTGATCTTAGGGTTAGACTACTCGGTGTAGATGATTTTGAGAGGATGTGTAACGAGATTTATGGTCGATTTTTCGAGAACTGGATGGCGAAAGAGTAGCCAAAAGACTACCCTCTCTCCACGCCGGAATTTTCGCGGACACGAAATATTAGTCGTTCGGATTAATCTATTTTCGATGGCTATTCATTTTAACTGTTGCAACGATTTCGCGATTTCCCAGAAACAATTGCCTTTTCCTTGACCTTAAGATCTATTTGTGTTCACATTGTATTTAATAAGTGCTCACTGGACTACTTGGTGTTTAGTATTTTAGCCGTACATATCATTCATTTTAGGTCGATTTTTCTCGCGTCGGTGGAAAGAAAAACGAGATTAAATACCCGCTCCTCGATCTCCCTCCACCACTATAAGCTATCATTTTACGTTGAGATTCGGCGGTTACCACGGGCGAATCCTCACGATCACAGCTCCGTTGCAGATGAACTGCGCTTACTCGGACCCGTTAATTATGTATAATTACTCTCTTTTACGATGTATTGGCCGTAAGCCGAAAAGGAAAATAAATAAATTATACCCTTTTAAGCGAATCCAAGTAAAAGCCTCGATGCATAAATATATATTCTTCATTAAAGTTCTTCATTTCATATTTTCATCACAAAGTTTCATAAATAAAAGCAATTCTAATTGAAAAAATTACTGAAAAGCAAGACTATAAATTGACATCTGCACACTAACACTGAAAAATTCAGTCTGTTTCTCTGCACATTAACACTGATAAAATCAATCTGCCTATCTGCATGTCTCTCTATCTGCCACAATCTGTCTGTCTGTCTTAAAATTTATGAAAACACATCAGTATATATACCCATAATTTGACCCTAACCTTGCGTGTTATTTTTATTCCGATAAAAACAAAATTTGACCTTGAAGTTATTTGTGCTATCTAAATCTAATTTTTATTATTTTCTTAATTTAAATTGACAATTTATTTCTAAAATTCTTTAATTGAATTTATTCAACAAAAATATTTTATTTTAACTCATTTAATTCATTAATTTTCTACTTTTATATAAATTATTGTTTATCGGTCATATTTTCTTGTTATTATGTTATTTTTTATATAAATATGTGCGGTTCTTGATGCATTTTGTATTTATTTTATTTTACTTTTATGTTTTTTGATTTTATATTTATTTATGTTCTCACAAATTTTTGGGTGTTTAGTTGATATTATATGTTTTATTTAAAGTTATCTTGGTGCTGGGTTTTCGTGCTATATTACTGATACATTTAAACAATTTTCAAGGCCATTTGTGTTCTGGCCATTTCTTTTCGCACCAGGTAAGTGTAAAAACACTGTTAAAGTTAACACTTATCCTGATGCACTGGACATCAAATCTTGCCTTAAATCCAAACTTTGCAAACTTATTTGATGTCCAGTGCACCAATCCAAAATATATATTCAGGTACAATATATTTCGACTGAATTACAGTCTTCATTAGGTAGTCTTGAACTTCAAACTATTTACAATAAATCATTGTTATTTAAACAAATTTCTGCTTTTAAATTCTCAAAATATTCTATCAAAAATTAAAAATAATTTTTAAATCAAAAATTTTACAAAATGTTAAAAAAATTAATTTTTTAATTTTAGAAAACCGAGACTTTAAGAAAATTTAAATAAATTTCTCAACAAAATATTTAAAATTTTTACCAAAACTATTTTACATTTAGTTTCATTCTGTATCAAAAAATTGCACCTACTAATATCAATCAATTCCATCAGTCGACTGTGATCGAAAATTTGAGATTGGAAATGGTGGGCAGTCATTCCAATGTAAGTTGTATTACACCCATGACAGAAATTAAAAACTAAGATCCAAACAAAATCTAAGTAGGACTTGAAATTGTTCTAGGACAAAATGTCACGAGAAAAAAAATGCCATTGGTCAAAATGTCGTGGTCAAAATGTCAACATTGAAAAACCAAATAGTAAAAAAAGCATATAACCTTAATGTTACAAAATGTTATAACTATTTGTTGGCAGCTATAGTATTTGCTTTTATTGATTATAAATTTTAGAAATAATAATATCAATATCAACGTTGTGTAGTGTAAAATAATATGAAAACGTCTTCTATATAAAAACAATCGAAAGTTGCTTACCTTAGTAAATTTATTAAGCAAATTATTTTTTATTTAATGTGTTTATGTTTTAATCCCTTGCTACTACAGTTATTGGTTTTATTAGGTCGACTAGCATTTTTTTAATTTAAATCTTTTACACCTTATTTTTCGCTAGCTATGTGTAGTAATATCTTCGAAGACTTAGACTACCATAAAAATAACTTGTTTGATTTTTAGTTCTATAGCAGATAATTATTTCATTAAATTTGCACAAATTTGTATATATTTATATGCTATTTTTTTGAACTATTTATTTTTTTCAATATTGACATTTTGTCCGGTGCAATTTTGTCCGGCTACCCTTGAAATCTACTTATAAACACAAAATTTAGACAACAATTGTATTCATTGGTATTAATATTCTTTCAGTCGACAGTTAGCAAGAACTTGAAAACGGAGATGACGGGCAGTCATTCCAATGTATGTGGCATTACACCCATGACATTAATATTATATATTTATTCTGGATTGTTGTGGCATCTTTTAGAGCCTCTGACAAGTCCTCTTAAAATCATATTTATAATAAGTATTGAAATTGAGGATAAGAGGGCAAACTGGTAGCTCAGCTGGAGAATTAACTTTCACTAGTTGCAGCAGCTGTTTACGCCACTCATAATAGGAGGAAATTTACATATAATTCAAATCGACTTACGAAGTACACATCAAATTATTAATATAGATACTACCAACTTGAACATTAAAGAAATAGGTTTTTCTGTAGAGTTCATTAAAAAGTTAAGAGAGACAATAGATGAACTAAGATATGTGAAAATTCAATTTGGAATATAAATTTAATTCGAGAAAGACGGAGAGATAAAATTAAATAATATTAGTAACTATATGCACTGGTATTTTACCGCAGGGCACCGTTGAACTACCCTCAGCGTCTGATGGAAACGTCCACCGTGGTGGCACTTAAATCATATATTCATATATTAACAAATTAAATTTTAAAATATTAAAAAAATTTGTTTCAATTTATATATAGAGAGAAGTAGAAAACGAACGACCTAGTTCATATTTCATTATATAAATAAATATTGTTTAATTTATTATTATGATTTTCTTTTTTATTATTATCATTATATTATTTTTATTAATATTATTATTAATATTATTTTATTATTATTATTAATATTATTATTAATATTATTATTATTTTATTATTATTATTATTATTATTATTATTATTATTATTATTATTAATATTATTATTATTATTTTATTATTAATATTAATACTATTTTATTATTATTATTATTATTTCTCGTATATCTTAGTCATTTCAGGTAGCCTGAAAATTATTCATTGCTGACAGCTGCAGGTTATCAATGGTCACAGTTATTCACATCAGTTAAACAAATTTTTCACATTGTAGATTCTTATTCAACTCAATTTATCAAATATTCTCTTACAATTATCTACAAAAATCCATTTTTAACCGCGCTTTAATATTAAATTTTGAGTTAAATTCCAAATTTTTAAATTTTACAAAACTGAATCAATTTTTTCGGATTTCAGACTTTATCCGATTCAACTAAGAATTGGTATATATTTGAAAGATGAACTCTCCTGGACATAAATATGAAACCTTTCCAAAGGTCTACTCCAAGTCATGCGTTGACTCGCTTTCACTAGCTCGAAGTAATTAAGTGACTCAAACAATTAACTAATTCATATGTAATATCCTTATGAATACGACTTGAATAGGCAGGAATCCTCCTCCTTACAGCTTAAACCCCTTGAATGAATTGCTGCAAGAGAGTTGTTTGAAATTTCACAGTAATTTACATATTTCAAATTATGCAACTTTGCTATAAACCACATTTTTCAATACAAATAAGAACTCAATTTTGTCCGTAAATCTAGTGCTAATATCTTCCTTTGGTGGACACTCCTATCCGTTATCAGGGGGCCAGTATGTTTTTATTTTTTGAAATGTTATTTAAACAAAATTAACTTAAATTCATAATTATTTTGGAAGTAATTTTAAGGTTTTATTGAAATTTAAAATTATTATAGCTCACTAAGCAAGGGCTTTGATCAGATCTCCTCCACTTTCCACTCTCCCCCTTTATACTTATATATAATCTAATTTTAATTTTAAATACTAGTAAGTTTTTTGACGTTTGGTCAATGAATAAATAAATGAAAAATAAAAATAAAATTTATATTTTCTCATGAAAAATAATAAATATCTCATCTGATTTTAATGAAAATTATATATTTGCCAATGATTTATATCTTTTCTCATAAATGCAACCGACACTGACTGACTCAAACAAATCTCCGTACTCAAATCCGTCTCCTTCCAGAGTCTTACGAAGTGATCTTGATAATCTAACAACAAATTGGTTTTGACAGTTCTCACTGTTGCCTCCAACATTATTATTGCTGTAGCATCTCCTTTCGAGGAATACTGGAGGTCTTCTACAAGGATTAATGTTCCACACAAAGACCACGGAACAATAGCCAGATTTCATGATATAACCGTCTTCGTAGATTTCATATTTTCTGCACGAATTTCCCATTGAGTTTGGGAGATTAGATGTCGACATGGAATAGGTGGGGTTTAATTTCTTCATTTCGGAAATAATCTCATCATTCGAATACAAAACAGCAGATGTGAAGGGCATAAGAAATAGAAAACTAATAGAAACTCTCATTATAATTCTGATATTAATGACGAGTGCAGTAAGATATATATATGTAAATATATAACGCATTTATATATATACAGCAGATTTTTCTATGCTGCTATCTTTAGCTTTTATGGTTACTTTTATTAGCAATTGTTGTAATTTTTATGAATTGCTCATTTAATTGAGATGCATCCGTTGAAGGAGATATTGGCTATGATTTTATTATTATTATTATTATTATTATTATTATTATTATTATTATTATTATTATTATTATTATTATTATTATTATTATTATTATTATTATTATTATTATTATTATCTTATTTATCATTATTATTTATTCATCACATTTATCAAATGGTTTGAATTGTATTGCTGAAATGCGCTTTCTATAAATAAAAATATTTTCTTTATTTTATAGTTTATTATGCAGCAAGCCTTGTGAACGGATGAATTATAGACAAATTGTCAATTTGTCATGCCGAATGGTTATGCAACACTGAATTGTGATGCAAGCATAATCATTCGAATTAAAACAACAAATGACAAAGGTGCCACAAGACAATTGTAATTTCCATTCTTCTCCTTTAATTCATAATAAGTAATGTGACGAGACTGGCCATCACTTTTAAATCTAAATTTCTATTTTTATATTTCTGATTTGATATCAACTGATATGTCTATAATTTTCTATCATTATTGTCAAGTGCAGCTTAAATAGAATTTCATTCTATTATTATCATTATTTTAATTATTAATATTAAGATTTATAAATAAATAATTAAATAAATTTAGTAACGATTTAATTAAAAGATAACGGCAATAAAAAACTTTTTGTACGATATATTTCGACAGCATAACTGTCATCTTCAGGTATACAAAACAAACTAAAAATATTATGATTTAACTTATAATTTAAAAAATTATTTTTTTGTATTAATTTAATTTTGTAATAAATAAACGTTTCAAAAATATTCAAATACTTTTAACTAATTTTAAAATGTTATTTATATAAATATTATAATTTTTTATCTATATTATAATTTTAAAAAATAATTTAATTTATAAATTAAATTATTTTATTAATATTAAAAAAGTTTTTTTTAAAAGCAATACATAATCATGATTTAATATACTTAAACTATTTAAAAACATTCAAAACATTCGTAATCACAGCACTTTGCACATTAATCTTTGGATCCAATGACCTTATCAGCAATGCTTCACATATCACGCGTTCCCAATAATTATTAAAACTTCTCAACAAAATTCTAAAATCAGACATTCCTATTTCACTTTGACAGCCTCTATTGTGCTCACTAATATTGGTCAAACCCTTCAATCGACAATGCTCTAGAACTCGAGTACAGAGGTGACGGGAAGTCTCTCCAATGTATGTGGCATTACACCCATTACATGTAAATTGATAAACGAGATCAGAACACAATTCAACCGGAGTTTTTGATTTATTAATAAATATATTGCGTCCCTTGTACGAATTAGAGACGATCTTATACTATAAAAATTTCCCATCTGTTCACTTAACTTCCTTTTATAATTTGTAAAACCTTCAGAGTACGGCAATATTAACACATATTTAGGCTAAATTTTTCTATATCCATTTTTACTATTATTTAGGTCAACACTCAATTCACACTCATTTGTCAAATTACACCCAGACTTTCCAAAACATGGATCCTTAGGATTTTTAATCAATTTGTCAACAGTCACCTTTATCATCAACAATAAAAATGATTTAGAATACCCATTCTTTATCAACAATTCAACCAATTTATCAACACTTTTTACTTTTTTTTTTCACTTGTCTAAAGAAACTGAAGTTAGTGGCAAGTATCAAAAGATCGAAAATCTGTTCTTTGTTCTCATATTACTGCTTGATAAAGCAGCCTTTCTCGTTTACGACCACCTGACGGAGAAGAGCAAAGAAGCTGAGTTTTTGCGGTTGGTAATGGAGCGTAACCTCAGCTTAAAATACCTAATGTGGAATCAAATGGAAGAGCAGTTGTCAATACTTGACTTAAAAATTACTTATTTTCAGTTGCATGTAAGCAAAATCTTTTGGAATTCCAAAAGATTTTCTACTAAAAAATGACCTACCATCTCACAAGACTAAGATGTATTCTTAGTTGTGCTCCTAAAATGACGTCTTTGGTGTTGAAGAAAGTGCTGAGGCTCAATTCACGAATCCAGAATGCGACACGTTACTACATTGATGACATTGCTGTCAATGGTCAGCATTGATGAGGTTGTGAATCATTTAGCTCAGTTTGGATTGGTAACAAAGCCATCTAAACCATTAGTTGATACAAAAGTTCTCGGTCTTAAAATTGAACGCAATCGTCGTGGTAACTTATTATGGTCTAGGGCAGCGGTTTTAAACTTTAATTTTTATTGTACCACCAGGTAAGAAATTTTAATTTTGGTGTACCACTAGCAAAAGTCAAATAAAAAAAAACATCATTTATAATTAAAATACCCACTATTGATTATTAATGACTTGAATCTTAGATTTAGAATTAGTTATTAGTGAGTTATTATTAGTGAGTGAGTCACTGTTAGTGGATATTACCCAATTAAAACAACAAGACGCATAATGGATGATTATAATCATTGAAATTAAGATGGTAAAATGTTATATTTTAATTCCCAATTTATAAATAATTTATATATATTTTTCGTGTACCACTTAGTGACATCTGACGTTCTATCAGCGATTCAAATGTTTCTTTTAGAATATTGATAGGAAAACTTTTATTTGATACCAACAATTTCACAACGATTCAAATGTTTCTTTTAAAATATTGATAGGAAAACTTTTATTTGATACCAACAATTTCACAACGACTCAAATGTTTCTTTTACAATATTGACAGGAATCCCCAGTAACCCGACTTTTTTTAATCTACTAAAATATTCTTGACACAAGTCTGACTAGTTTCCTTTTTCAATCTCATGAACTCTTTCTGTTTCCCAATAAATCTTTTTTACTTTCAATTGCTCACAATTTTGTCTGAAATATTTTTTTGTACCGTTGTTGATTTGAGATTCCCTTATATTGGGAATCTCTCCTCAACAACTAATCTGATTGACAGAAATTTAAATTTGACTCCCGTGGAACTAGTTGAATAACTTACTTTTATCTTTTGGTCGCTTCGCCCATTCCAGTGGAGAAAACTTCGGAGTAAATTATATTAGGGAATAATTAATGCCCTTCGTAATTAAGTTTATCCAAATCGGAAAATTTCTCCCTAATTTAATTTATTTGTTTTACTCATTTTAAATTAATTAATTAATCTATATTTTCTTTATAACTCTTTCTAGGGGTCCCAAATTAATTTTATATTAAAACTTTCGTACTCGTCTCGTCAATTGGCATCGGCGCATACCCATTCCTCTGGAAAATATTGATTTTAATTTGTTTTTACTGTTCAGTTGTAGAAGAATTTTGCATATCAGGTGGATTCAATATGGTGTATGTTTACGGAGGCTGTGATCGGCAAAATTAAATAAAAATTTACATACTAAATGTCGAGAGATATTAGTTGCTACACCAGGGCACTTACTAGATCTCTTGAAACAAAACAAGTAAAAATTTAGAATTTTTAATTTAAGGATAAATCTTATCAATTTTAACTCCCTCAATTCCCACCTATTACCAATTATTTTCATTGTTCCGAAATTGAACTTTAAAATTCAATTTTGGAATTCCAATGTCAACGCAAATAAATAATAGTATATGGATGAACAGTGATGTGGAGTGTGTTCCGTGTTATGTATTAAAATAAATAATAAAAAAAAACATTTTGGGAAACACAAAAATCAACCATTTTGATTGGTTGACTATAACTCATTTTCGTTTAACCAAAAACAACCTTGAATAATTTTCTTGAAAGTCTAGAAGTGGCCAAGTTAAAAAGTTAAGTCTCTTCTTCTAGGATCATCAGTTATAACTCCGGCCTTTCGGTGCTTCGGAATTACAGGACGTTGTGGTTTGTTTACAATTTGGGAGATGGCTTTCGGAACGCAATGTAGTTATCAATTAATAAAATTTTCTATCATTTGTCTTTATTTTTATTCAGCATTCATTTATATTATTGATGTTTAGGATCATAACCTTAGTTGAAAGCGAGAATGTTACCGACATTACTAATAATTATAATATGCAATGATGAGGATGACCCTGATAATAATAATAATAATAATAATAATAATAATAATAATAATAATAATAATAATAATAATAATAATAATAATAATAAAAAAAAAAAAAAAATAATAATAATAATAATAATAATAATAATAATAATAATAATAATAATAATAATAATAATGAGCATGACAATAATAAAAATAATGATATTAAATTAATATTCATCATCATAACAATAACAATATCAATAAGGCAACGATATTGAGAGCACTAATTAATAAATATAACGACAATGATAAGCGTAATTGAGATTGTATTTGTCATAAATTATTGTTATTGTTATTTAAAGATTAATTAATTTGTTTAAATCAATCCGTATAATCATTACTGAAAAGTTAATGATGAAAATTCCAATCAAACCACTATATAAATAATGGTAAATTATGATCAAATTAGTGACAAAATAATGATGGAAATGATAATTATGTTATGATAATACTAAAGATGTAATATCTATAGGATGTAAAGAATTTTAATATCTCTATAATTCAAAAGTTTGCATTAGTGGTAGCCATTTTAAATTTTTGTTTTAATGGTCAAGTCTGTTTTCGGTTAAAACATCAATTATAGATAAAAATTTTGACAACAAAGCCAATTTAAGGGTCAAAATTTACCAAATATTATGAATCAATCGTCAAATATGTGTTTACTGGGTATGGAAGGCCAGTTAGACTATATTGCAAGAATTTCATTTTAGTACGTTGTAGAAAAAATGTGCATGTGAGTAGGTAATTAACATAGATTGATTTTGTGTTTTTTGAATTTATTTTAGAATTTTTTGGCTCATTTTTTTAAATTCAAATTTTTGGTGCATTTTTTTAAATTCAAATTTTTGGCACATTTTTTAATATATATTTTCTAATGTAAAATTTTTAATGTTAATTTTCATTGTAATTTTTTAAGAGGAAATTTTTTAAGTTATAAATTTTATTTGTAATTTTAAGTGTCATTTTTTTAGTCAAATCTTTATACATGTTTTTAAAGTAAATTTTTGTATTTTAATTTTTAATGTAAAATTTTAAAATTAAAATTTTTGTAGAATAATTTTAAAAGTCAAATTTTTATACATGTTTTAAAAGTTGAAATTTTTCAAAGCAATTTAGAGTTAACAAAATAAATTAATATGAAATTTTCAAAATAATAATAATAATTATAATTATAATAATAATAATAATAAAATTATTTCAACAACATTTATACTTAATGAAAACAAATCAGCTTATAATAAGTCTTCTTAGTTCTGCCAACAAAATATGGAAAACTTCTTTCTTCTTGTAGTCCATGCAGCATCTGCATCTAAATGGCAAGTCAACATTGAGGGATCTGCACAAACAATGCAGTTATCTAGACTCTTCAAACCAGATGCTTGAACCGATTCGTAATGCATCCGTACAATTTCTTCGATGTTGATTCCAGTCATTTGATAAATCCGTGTAGCTAAATATTCAGGAGCACAATACGAAAGCTTGTTCTTCATATTCGGAAAGAGCTCTTCCACACTTCATCAGTATTGTTTCGAATACATATGCTTCTTGCTCGTGGATCATTTTATATTTTTACAATCGTCAGAATTCTATCTATTTAAACACAATCGGTGCTTAATAAATAATCTAGTATTTCTTCGTCGGTATTAAGATTATTAATTTTAAGTTTTATTAAATTAAATATTTCTTGTACTAGAGTGTTGTATTCCAGTGTTTTTATCCCCATGAAAACCACTTTTCCGCTTGCAAATACATTCATACATAACGGATTATACTTGACAAGTCTTAATGCAGGAAACAGTTCTGGCTCGTAAATGTTTTCTGTTTTGCTAGACAAATCATACAAGTTCATTCGATAACCCATGTCAATGTTCAAAGATGATGATTGAATTTGTATATCTTGAATCTGATATTTGAGATCCTCCTGTAATGGTCTCTTGCAAGCCATTCTCCTGCATTTTCCAATCTTGAAGAATAAGATTGGAAATTTCCACTTCTATCCACTACATGTTGATGTTTTCCGGTTGGGAACTTCATTTCGGCTACTTGTATACATATTAGGTAATTGATAACTAGTTTCTGAACAAATAAATATAAATATTTTGTTACTTACCAACAAAGCTTTAAATAAAAGTAAATAAAAAGTAAATAATGGCCATAAATACAAGTTAAAATACAAATTTATTAATAAAATCTTCTTCACTCTCTTTCACATCATTAATACCTCTATATCAGTAAATCGCTTGGTTGCTTAGTTACTGGGTAGTTAACAAGAAAAATTATCTTTTCTGAATAAAATGTTGTATTTGATTATTGTATTTTATTGAAATCATTGAAATTATTTTGTAAAAATCAATACGTTTTATCAAAGACTTTTCAACTATCTTTTTAAAAAATTTATCCAATGTTGAACAATTATTCTTCTATTAAATGTTATTTTTCATAAAAAATATTCATTTATACAGTATTTACTCTTTAAATAACAATATTCAAACTACTCGACCCCTTAAAATATAAAATAAAATGCTCCTTATTGATAGTTTCCCCTTAAAATACTTGGCTAGTAGTGGGATGTGTCACATCCAACACATGTCACATCCAGCACACTAGCCTCACCTCCCGGTAGAAAATTTTTCTAAGTACAAAAGTACAAATTTTCCGAGACAAAGACTATGACTCATTCAAGGTCATTGAAACAAAGACAGTGAGTCATAAAAAAATTCAAGGTCATTTAAACAAAGATTCAAGGGCATTGTATGCCTCATCAAATTTTTCAAGCTCATTTAAACAAAGGCCAAAACTCATTGAAGGTCACTGGGTGAGTCGTAATAATTTCTCAAGGTCATTGGATGAGTCATCATAGTTTCCAAGGTAATTTAAACAAAGACCATGACTCATTCAAAATTTCTCAAGGTCATATTATTTTAAATTTAAAATTACTACTTATTTTTATAAGTAGTGTTTTAATTATTAATATTTTTAAATTTTTATTAATATTATTATTATTATTATTAATATTATTATTACAAGTTTTATTCAAAGTTTTTTATTAAAAGGTTTTATTTATTTATTATTATTATTATAGTTACAAGTTTTATTATTATTATTACAAGTTTTTATTAATATACTCCTATGGCACATATGTGTGTCACTCACGCTCTCCTATTGCTCATGTCATTATTATTCATGCACTCCTATTGATCATATCTTTATAAGTCATGTGCGTACAATGTTTAATAATATTATTGATGTGTAGCAAAGACATTGAAAACATATATATATGTATATACATATAAATAGTCTTAAATAATATTTACTTCTCATAAAATGACATTAGATATTTCAGAATCACCTTTAAATCATACTGAGTTTTTATTTTATTTTTATTAATTGTATTAATCTTCTAAATTAAGATACCAGAATTCAGTATTAAATGGAATCAGACATTTTTAATAATCGATAGACTGTTGACAGAAACCTATGATTATTTATAACTATCAAAAATAAATAAGTCTTTTAAACATTACAATATTCAAATTCTCGTAGAATTATTCGGTTTCAAAAAGTCACTAATGAAATTATCAAGTTGTATATTATTTCTAAATAATATAAATCCTACAGAAATTAATATGCTTAATATATTCTGGATATGAATGGATTTCAGGTTTGGCAAATATCGAGATGTTATTCAATCCTACATTGATAATGCATATAAAATCGAAATAAAAATCAAGGATAAACTGGATGAAGTACAAAAATAATATCTTACATGTTCAAGTTGTTTAAATAATGAAGTCAATATTTTATATTTGCCAAATGGAGATATCATTATTTGTTCATCATGTTTAAAAACTCTAATAGGTGTGAAAGTTGTAGTATAATTATTGATGAGTACCATTCTGTTTATAAAAGCAACTAATAATAAAATAATCAAAACATAATAAAATTTACAAGTTTAGTTTTCTATAATATACAAATTCTTATCACATAATTGTTCGAAATCGTCAGAAAAATCCTTTTATTGATGATGATCATTCAGGAGCCAAAGTTTCATTGAAAATATCTTGAAATGGCTGAGATCTAATATATTTAAAAACACATCAAAAATTTACGATAAGAGAGGACAATATGAAGTTTATGCTTTATTATTGACAGACCAAGTGAGGTCAAAAAGTACCTGGGCTTCATTGCACAAATTAAGCCTAGCTTGTCAGGTAATTACACATTACACAACTTTCATGCGCGGACACTACAAAGCGTCATAGTCACTAAATTAATTAATGTTTATTACTACCAAAATAATTATTTGCAAACTAGGAAGATTATAGCCGTAATAAAGTGTAAAGATATTATTATATTTAAAAATACAAACAAATAATTCATCCATTTAAACTCATCGGAATCGAATGATGGGAGTCAAAATAATGTTATTATTTAGTCAAAACTTGATATATTAAGTGCGGGCGGGTATACTTTTAATCAATATCATTTGTAAAGTATTTTTTCATAACTATATTTCTAAAATCAATTAATAAAACGATAGTTTTTAATATATATTCATTAGTCAAGTCTTTGTTAAACATGCACTTGTATTGCATATACATTGTGGACTAACATAATCCATGTATGTTGAAAATTTGCGATATTCATAAATACGTTTAAATTAATGTGAAAAAAAAGATGCTCATAAAATATAATTGGTCTAAGTTATTTGTGTTTATCAAATAGAATAACATAATTATATTTCATAATTATATTTTATAAGTGATATAACAAATTTAAAATAAAATCTGTAATATTCACCAAATTATTATTATTAGTATTATTATTATCAATTAATATTATTATTATTAATACTGTTAAGTCAAAACTAAAATCTTGATATTTTATATATTTAACGAGCGCATGTATACTTCTAATTAACATAATTGCATAATTGTTTTAGGATATTATGGAGCAACATACCTTAGTATTTTCACCATGCAACTATATTTGTAAAATCTATTAATATAAAGATTTATCGTTTTTAATGTATTAATTGCTCATGTCTTTAATAACTATGCATTTGTATTGCAATGTCTTTGTTAATCGTCCACTTGTTTTCAAACATAATTTTATCCACGCATTTCAGAAATTTGCTATAAAGAGTTTTAAAATATGTTGAAATTAAAAATATGAAAACTGAAAATACTCAGAAAGCAGAAAAATGATAATTGATATTAGTAATTCTGTGCTTATCAAATCTATTTGTAATAAGATATATTTTATAAGTAATACAACAACTGTAAAATAAAATATCTGTAATATTCAACAGATTTCTATTAATATTATTAATTAATACTATTATTATTATTATTATTTTATTATTATTATTATTATTTTTATAATACTTTAACTTTTTATTATTATTACCATTTCATTAACATTATTTTCGTCTATTATAATTTTATCATCAACCATTTAGTTATCATGTGTATCATCAACATTTATATTTAAAGATCTAAAATTTATAATTGAAGAATATTAAAATGTTTACTATTAAATTATCAAAAGTGGATAACATAACTAATTAATGATAATATTAAGTTAATTTATTAAGTTTTTACTTAAATTTTGGACTCAAATATATTTTATAAGCTAATTTTAAGTATATATTTTATGTGTAAATATATAATTGTGGTTCGAGTGAGTAAATTGATGCACTATGTGTAAATTAGTAACAGTTGGGTATCAGGTGGGTACAATGTAAGTAAAGAGGGAGTCAACACTTAATAAATCAATAAAAAGAAAACTAATTCACCCAATAAATCAAAAAAAAATTCATATATGGAAACCAATCTACACAATAAAATCACAGATATTTTATGAAAATATTTATTAAAATGACATTCTAGCACTATTGACTTTCCAAATTGGAGTCATGAAATCATCTGAATTGATCTTGTATCCTTGGATAATGATAATTGTATACCAATGAAAGTTTTCAATAAAATTTACTTCTTTATTAGCAATATAAAAATTTGCATTCTCGTGGCCAAGATATATGTAGTTATTTCTTTTTAATTGATATTCATTGTATTTAGAATTTCGTTTACTAAATTACAATCTGCATTGATTAATTTGATTGGCATTGAAAATCTGAGAAAATGTAAAGTATGGCTATAATTCTTCAATATCATAAATTCAGTTTGCATGTCGAAATAATGATTATAGTTGTCATCGTATTTATACTATGTATATAACCAATGCAATGACAATGTATAATTTTACTATAAAGATTCTAAAAATATGTTGAAATTAAAAATGTGAAAACTGAAGATACTCAGAAAGCTGAAAAATTAGCTATGATGGACATAACCTTAATGTGTGCATGACCTCTTCATAATCTCGATGTTTGAGTAATAAATTGCATCGATATTGCATATTAAATGATAATAAATATTAATAATAAAAATTATTAATAAATGATTAATAAATATAATAAAAAATCATACGGAAACAAAGGATCAAAACAATATTATACCAAATTTATTTATTTTTTTTATGATTGAATAATAGCAGTTGGGGTTCTAACGATCTATGTAGAGATGTTTTGAAATCAAGTAATTGTAAAACAAATTGGATAGTCATTTGGGTCGCAGATGAGTAATAAAATCAATCAAATAACAAAAATGGGCAAATCACATATGAAAACACGATAATTATACATTGAGATTATCAATTTTAATCAATGTGAGATATTTATCACGTATAAAATCTAACCTATTTGATACAATTTAAAAGTCTTAATATGTTTGTTATGAAAACATGAGTATATTTGGGGTGCTTCATTGAAATATATCAGTCACTGTTTAGAATTATTTTAAGTTAGACATAAACCATCAAAACGTTTATTTTAGAATTAGTGTAAGTTAAACTTTGTTTTATAAAACTGTCGTAACTTCCATCAAATTCAATTGGTAAAACAGAAAATATATTTTTACTACATTAAATATATACAAAATGATATTCTTCAATAATTATACCACAACTTTCACAAAGAACAAATAATTATATGCTGACAAGGTAAATATATGATGAATGCTTTTTTAATCTGAAAAATTGAACATGTCAGAAAATCTTTTCTTGAATCGGACAGTTTTTCGATTATTTGTATTTCTATTTATCGACATTATCCATGAAAGAGCGAATAAGGTTCTGATATTCTCCAAATCTAAAATTCATGCATGATCAGAAAAGACTGAGTATATTAAATGGATATTTTATCATGAATATCACTGAATAACAAAATTTTATATTTTATTAAACATTTATTAAACATTGATTAATAAATTACTTTAGATTTTATTTTCATAAATGGAGATAAAGGATAAAGAAGTTTGGTTTGATATTTATTGAATAAACTAACCATTTAAATTAGGTGTTATATGGGTCAGACCTTTTCAATAATTGATAGGCTTTTGGCATCAAAATTTGATGATATATTTCTAGCAAAATTGGAAAAAACAATCCTTTAAACATGAATTAGTTGAATGTTTTGTAGACTTGTTTGGATTCAACAAATCACTGATGAAATGATCGATCTGTATAATATTTTTAGATGATATTAATCCTACGAAATTTAATATACTTGAAAAATAAGATGAGTCACTTAATGACCTTGAATGAGTCATGGTCTTTGTTTAAATGACCTTGAAAAATTATGACGAGTCATCCAATAACCTTGAATGAGTCATGGTCTTTGTTTAAATGACCTTGAACAATTATTATGACTCATCCAATGACCTTGAATGAGCCATAATCTTTGTTTCAATGACCTTGAAATTTTCTACCGGGAGGGGGAAGGGTAGTGTGCTGGATGTGACACATCCCACTACTTTGTCTATTGACTATAAACTCAATATGTTATCAATAACAGTTTCTCTGACACGTCTGCAATTGCAGTCATTTTTCGTCCGTTAAATGGGACACGTCAGCATATGCAGAAATATTGTTTTTAATCGTGTTCGACACTTCTACAATTGCAGACGTATGTGCATTGAGTTTTATAAGCATGTTAGAACCCGTTGTCGCTTGGGTAGTCATTGTGTCCCAAAATAATCATCCTTTGTTTTCCTTTGTATCCTTTTAATTATCCTTTTTTATGGGTTAATCCCAAATTCTAAATTTTGAATTTTATTGATTTAAACTAGAAATTCCGTTTTATTTTTAGAACGGGATTTTGTGTTCAACGCCCTGACTCGTAGAGAACAAAAATTAATTGGTTATTTTATCGATTAACCCATATTTCTTTAGATTTCCCCTTTACTGATTTTTTTCCATTCTTTGTGGAATTTTCATCTAAACTACAGTTGGATTTTAGCCAATATTCGATGGAATTTAATCCCAACAAAAAGAAAAATGCCTTTCCAGCATGCAGTTATCATTCACTAGGGTAAGTCGTATTTTAACCAACTCTTCCTCAATTTTTACTTTATGTTTATTATAACTTTGTACAATAACTATTTTGTTTCGTTTTTTATCCTTTCTTTTTGAGTTAGTAGTAATCATTTATTTATTATAGATCACCTAAACTGAAATTCAATTTTCTTCATAACCAGCTATGATTCCTCCAGAATTTTTAATATGAATAAATTCTTACTAGTTTATTTAGTTATTATTTATTATATATTATAAGGATTGAAAGAACAAAATTAATTAAATGAGTTATAGTTGTTTATTTTTATGATTTTTCTTTTGAATTGTTATCAGAAGTACAGTCCTGGATTTCGAGAATAAATGGAGTTCAGGATCCGTAGGATGAGTGCGTTTTCCTTAAGGTTGTTACTCAGCAGATAGAAAGTAAAAAAATGATTAAATAAATATGAGAGATTTAATTATGGTTAAATAATTATTTGGAATATAATTGATTTAAACTTTTAAAAATAACTAATAATAATAGCAATAAATTTGGATCGATAATCTGCGATTTACCCCATTTTCCCTAACCAGTTAATTTGGTAGCACTTAAGTTTAAAGTTTAGTCTCTTTATATTCCTAATAATTGAATAGTATATTTTGATTGTTGGGCAAAGAATGAAAGCAAGAAACAACATTTTACATACAATACAAAAATCACCGCATCGAGTGAATTCAAAATATTAGATAAACATCAAACAATCCACTAAAATCATAAGAAAACACACAGATAAAATGTAAAGAACACAAAAATAAGCAAGAATTTCTACAAGAAACTAAATAAAAGTAATTAATGAAATCAGATAAATAAAATAAAAATATATGGAAAAACCAAAATAATGACGAATATTTACGAAAAATATGATGAAATAGATGAGAAAATATCGTGAGAATTTCATCATTTTGAAAATTAAAAAAAAGCTAAAAATAGAATTAAGTAAATAAATAGATATATTACAAAATTATAACGAAATAGACAAAAGAAGATGAAATATTTGATCATAGTATGAAACAAAGGAAAAAGTAAGAAAAGCCTTATAGAAATAAACCTAGAAAAAATGTCATTCAGAAATGAGGAAAGTAGTGAAAATTAGACTAAAATTCATTTTTTCGAATTTTAATGCATCAAAAAGGGAACACAAACAGAAAACCGGTCTTAAGTAGCGTTTGGTGGATTAGTGGTTTATTTCCTTGTAACGAGCTGCCTATAGAAACCCTGTGATCGGTTTACATTTCCGGTCCCTTCTCTATTACCTTAAAAAAAATTACTCTCTTTGGGTGTGGATCGAAATTCTTACCTCGTTTTATTTACTGATTTGCAATTCAAAATTAACTGAGCTATATTTATTATAGCACAAAATAAATTAACATTTCATCTAATATTTATTACTAATCCAAAATTTAACATAGTTATTCAACGTTTATTATGAAGTTTTTACGAAAACCACTGAACGCCGTAATTGGATAACTCAATCTGTAGTTGACTTAGGTTGTGGCTGACGCCGTCTGGCGCGCTCTGCTTTTCCTTGTCGGGGTGTGGACGTTTTGCTTCTACCGATGTGGTTGGTCGGTTCGGTTCACGATACGCTACTTGAGCTGGGGCGAAGAACAACGGGTAGATGACCGCGTTGCCTTTCTGGCAAGCCGAAAGGGGACTTCTAGTCTCCGTATTCGAGTGCGCTGGGTTGAATCATTTGTTTTTTCTCAGCCTACCCTCACTGAGTACCGTCAACCTTAGATATATCCGTTTAGCCCGGGAGAGTTTGATCCAAGTGGATTTTATCTTATGCAACTTCCGGCTCATTTGAAACAGTTGGGTATGCATTTTGGAATTTTCGCTTCTTAATTTTGTCAATTTTGTGATTTCCATTTCTAAAATTTAAAATACAAGTCAGAACAATTTAATGATGTTCGCTAAAATAAACAAAGTGGCCTTATAGTCAATATTTTATTTGAATTGTCGCAGGTGGTACATTACTCCCTTCCACTTGTCTTTTCAGATTATCGATTACTTATCCTTCTGGACAATTCTACTTTCTCAGGTGCTAGTAGAATTCCAACTCATTCTTACGATTTATCATTTCACCTTTACCATCACACAATTTAAAGGGTATAGTATTCCAAGAAATTTGATAATCATAATAAAGTCAATTACAACTAAACATTTATTTACAACACAATAAATTCACAATTTTCACATAAGTTAATTTCTTCTATGTCCTCCTCCCTAGCTACGACGCTGGTAGTCTGATTGTCGCCTGGTATAAGCATGATCATCCTCGAAATGCTGATGTATGGAGAAGACGCCTTGGCATAACCACGTTGGTCGGCGCGATATCGGCATTCACTCTGGTCAGTTGGTTTCGGACTAATGCGGTCTACCATCGATTTTTCCTGCCCTTGGCTTCTAATCTTGTCAGTACAGATTCTGCTTTCTGACAGGCCTCTCATGCCGGATTCCAACCAGGCTGCCATTTTGGTAACTCGATTTCATCATCACGGCTTCTGGGTGTCAATTGGTCAATCCGATCCTCCGGCCGTGGAGATTGTGTAACCTGAATCACAGAGCGCTTGTCGACAGCGAGCTGCTGCTCGATCTCAGATTTTGACTGTGATTCTTGATTCGTCCCGCCATGATCCGTCTGCTGAATTTAAATAAGAATAAGTTGTCGATTAAAGGAATTCTTTTTAATGGGCGCTCTAATCTAGCTTATCCGTTTTAGAATTTTTTTGTCAAAGGTAACTCTTCCATCAAGTTTTCGACTTAGAAACATACTTCGCTTCCCTATTTTTGGGCTTAAAGTCAAAATTAAAACAAAAATATAATTGTAATGAGTTAAAACAAAAAATAAAAATAAGGAAAATGGTAACTGTACATATACATGCACCGCAAGCAGAAACTAAAAATAAAATAAAAACATCAAATAAACAAATTAAAATACAACAAATTTAATTAAAACATTAATAAAATCGATTTAGCATACAGAGGCAAAAAGAAACATATATGAAATAAATAAAACTGCCAAACGCTAGAATATTGCATAAAAATCAAAATAAAAACAGATTTGATGAGAACAAAAATAATATATCAAAATATAAAGAATGCATAAAAAATTATAAAAATATTTTAAAATTAATAAAAATAATAAAAAACCCTTAAAATGGCGAAAAATCACCTATTGGTCGCACACATAAGCAGTGACCAAATTCATTATTTTTAACTCAAAAACTGTAAAATTAAACATTGAAAATTTTATTCTTGATTTTGAAAATTTTATTGGAAGTAAGGAGTAGTTTTTATTTTTTTTCTTGTAATTTATATGCTTAATAAAATTATGTAATCATTTTATTTAATTATGTTTTGGATGTTCATATATACATATATACTTACTTATATGGAGATGTCCAGATAAATTATATATTATGTATGGGAATAGCTCTCAAGAGGGTAGGCTGGTGATCCGGCTAACGAGTTGACTTTCGTTAGTTGCGGTGCTGGCCGTACTCTCTTGAAAACTCAGTTGTTCGCGGCGAGGCCTAGTCGTAAGACGTAGGACTTTACCCACAGGACACCGTTTTACCACTCGTAACGACTGATGGAAACGTCGATCGAGACGAGCAGAACTAAAATGTGGGAAGGGCGTTATCAGGTAAGGGAATTAAGAATTATCTCTGATAAATCGTAAAGTAGAATAATTTTTATCAAACCCTCTCTGATTTTGACTTGATCGGGTAGCTAGGGGCAGAGTAGAAATTTTAAGACTCATGAAAGTCAGATGGCTTGATTTTAGTTGTAGGACACGGAAGGCATCAGTCAGCAAAATTCGTATAAAATATTACGATATAATAAAACAACCAAGTGGCACGCTCCTAATGAATAGGTAAATTAAGTTTTTCATAAATAAAAGCCAGTAGGAGAGGAATTACTCTTTAAAGAGACTAGTAAGCGATAGGACTCATTAAAGAAGTCTAAATCAATAAATAAGAACAAACTAAGCGGTCTTACTCATTAAAAAATCTACACCATAAATTATGACGAAAAACACCAGTTATTAAAATGACTAAAAACTGTCTAAGTAATCAATTGAAATGTAGAATAGTTGACCATCTCAGTACATTTTTCCATAAAAATATAGATCTGTAGAGAATCAATTAAATTTCTATTTACACCATAACTGCAATATCTAATATCAAGAATACATAGAAGAATTGCAAATTTTCTGTAGGTCGGTCTACTTATCGCAGCCTACCATCTGAACTAGTTCAGAGAATATAACATAATCTTAAATCAATTTATGAAATTAACTTAAATTTAAAGTAAAACAAATTTAAATCAACATTTAGTTTTAAATTATATCCTTTTAGGAAAGTTTTTGTTTAATCTCCTACTCCGTCACTATTCTACTAGAAACCGAAGCTTTTTTACCTATCGTTTCGTTCATCTGACAACACTCGCCAATTGGAATTCAATTGTCCCCAAAGCAACTCTAATCAACTCGCGAAATTTTACAATACTGCCGGAATCCTTAACCGCCAAATTCAAATCTTCCCATTAGCAGTTCGAATTTTCGGAATATTTTTAGCATTCGTTTTCTCTGGAGTTAACCTATTGAAGTTTACAACAATGAATTTACCGGCTCCGTCTGCGGTGGCGCAACGGGTAGAAAAGCTCGAAAGGAAGAATTTCATTCTCCGGGAAAATATGACAAGATCAAAGGCACTTGGTGCTCGCCCGAAGCCACCAAGGAGCTCTCCAAGAAAATCACGAGGCTCTCTCATGCCCGTGACGATTTGATAGTGGAAACCAGGAGTCAGCGGATTACAATATCCGAGCAAAGTGCGGCACTAGATCAGATTTTCACTGAAAAGGAGTTGCAAGCTCGCCTACCGAGCAGGAGCTTAGCGCAATAATTGGATATAATCCGGGCACACCATCTGCCGTCCAATGCAGGAAATCCGGTAATTACCCAGGGCAATAGCACAACGGCAGATGGAACATCACAGGCCAATCGAAGGCATAAGCCCAACAGAAATCGTCGCCGGCGGCAGAGGCGTAGGGCCGAAAACACCCTGCTCCAGGCCAACTTGAGGAAACGACGAATATCCGGAGTCACCAGAAAACCGAAACTCATTACCCATGGAACGTGTCGTTCACGATTTTAACGACGAACCGATCTATGTCTACGTTCAACCCATATTCTCACATAGCATACGAAATGAAGAAAGCACATCCTGAAGAAAAAAGAGGAGTAGAATGGATTCGCGTATTATTGGCGGACATGCTAATAATAACAAGTCAACCACTCAGAAGAATCGAGCTAGCGAAGAAGCCAAACAATTATGATACACGATATCAAGTATAATCCCAAAATTAATCAAAGAAAAAACAAAAACCATGAAATTAGAATGGGAAGAAGCGAAACAAATAGTTAACCAGCTATTAAAGAATACCGAGAATGACAAACATCGATTAGTGGCATTAGCATACTTAGTGTACAACCTAATGAGCCTGGCAACAAGCAAAGTACCAAACAAAGAGTTTATGAATAACGTAGAACTTACAGCAATGATAGTACAAGAAGAAATCGAACCATACATCCTACAAAACGGCGGATGGAAGCAGTTTATAAACAACCCACGAAAAAACGAGCAAATCAAACCAATGCACATCAGATTAAAAGCGTTATTAAATGAGTTCGAACACGGATTACCGGTAAAAGACACAACAATGAGAAACTCGAGTATACATTCGCTTATGATAACAATGATGGTGTGGTTGATGTGTACAAATGCGACAAACGGATTTTTGATATATGACTGTGATCAGGCAGTTTTCGGCGATAAATATTCATTAAGAGATATTGAAGAATGTAAAATGGCAATACCAAATAATCTAACTACAATCGAAAGGGCAGTAACATACCATATATATCAAGAATCGGATTTCCTCAGAGCAAAGGCAAAAGAGTGTGCAATTACGCGGAAAACACTTGCATACCATTGTGGATCGCACTCACACGTGTCAATAATAAATCCAGGAACAGAAAGAGAAATATTGCAAGTATCTGGAGAACAGTGCAAAGACCTATTCAGTGGGGGAGAAATAAAACTACAAGGAGGAATTGTACTAAAAGGAAGAAGCGGAACCATACAAGTTCCGAAAATATTCGTTGCGGGAACCATCAATTCAGCCTCCGGAGCTTGTCAAGGAGGAAAATATACGATCAAAGGAGAGTTAGTAACGGGAGTAGTAATAATTGAAACATATACGGTTGAGCTAAAAGAATACGAGGCTCAATTCAATGGAACAACGAAACAATGAAGTCAAACCAAATGAGTCAAGCAGCAGAATCAGTATGCAAAACCGGAGCTTCAATGATAATATATCAAACAAATGTCCATAAATGTAGGATGCAGTTCCTGAAAAGTGCGATGTTCAACGAAGTAAGAGGAGAAGTGTTCGAGGAAGATGCAGAGGAACTACAAATAAATGAGGTAAATAAAATAATACTGAAATAAGGGCGAGTCAAAGCCAGAACCAAATCACATCAGTTGAGAACGAAATTAACACCTCCAGCACTGATAACAACGAAATCCGAAATGGGAATGCGATTCATAAAAGGAAAAGTAATTCAGAAGTGTGGAAAGATGGTATACGCCACAAATTATCCAGGATTATATGCAGCCAGACAAATGGTAGACGAGTGGATAGCCACGGTAGCAAAAGGCGAAGTTAAACTATATCTGTACATGAATAACAAAATGGATTTCCTATACCACAAAGGACAAGAATCGTTGCAAAAGGTATACCACGACCTGATACGAAACAATTGCCAACTAAATAAAAAAATCCTAAAGACAAAATTGGCCGTAGCAATAACCAATCCGGATAGTGCAATGCCATTATTACCACTACAAGAAGGTCACTTTGGGAGAATAGCAGGAGAAGTCATGTATATATTAAAATGTGAGAAAACATTTGCGATGGTACCAGAAAAATCAACCGCACCAACAGGAAAGTGCACAAATGAGTTGGAAGTGGTCTACAAGAAGCAAATCAGATGTCGCAGAACCAAGAAAGTTTGGATTAACGGAACTAACAACTGAACAAGAATTTCGACCATTAGATGTAGTAAACAGTGGCATATACTCACAAGAAAGTCTAGAAGTGGCAAGACAAAACCTTTTATTTCCCGCAAGAATAGAATCTGTGTTATCGAATATAGTAACAATAACAGGCGGTACGAATTACGAGCAAATAACCAGACTACGAATTACTATTGTCACCAGAACACTTCCAATTAGCAACAACTAACATGATGAAAGCAATGTGGGGAAGATTCCTAGTATTTGGACAAATGATGGCTGGGATTTTGGGTATCATACTGATAATTAAGATCGTGAGAGTAATGCTGACGCAAATGTTAGCCTGTCTTGATATCTATAAGAAAGAAAAAAGAGTATATTGGAAATTAGTAGTTGGAGTGTTTCCATTTCTAGCAAAAACAATGGTATTACATGGTCATTCAAAAGATATCCACAAAATAGAACGAATTATGCGAATACTAACCAAAATGAAAGGAACTGACGAAGAAATGGGCAGGCGATTTAGGAAAGCATTGCACGACGAAAGAGCAAGGGAAGAACTCAAGAAAAGTAGAAAAAGTATGTGGGAGAGAGTCAAAGAATAAAGGAGAAATAACAGCGATAGTGACGAAAATGATGAGGGTAATAATGATAACGGAAACGCTCCAGCAATGATCAAAACACCTGAGTACTGGGATAGTGGAAAAACCAATGCATGGATACCAGAACCAATGGCAAAAATACGATACGAGGAACCAGTAAAACAATCACGAACTCAAGCAATGACAATGGGAACGCGACTATTGCCGCAGGCAAATGTATATCCAACGTTATATAATCCCAACTGGGAAGTAACAAATCCTGTATCCGCAAGACGAACTCGAAGTGTAGACCAGGATGTCGATGTGAGAACAATAGCAGCCTTGTACACACCAGCAGGGCCAGCGCTAACCATCATAGTTGAAATAAACGGAAAAGAAACAAAAGCAATGATAGATACTCGAGCAAATATCTCAGCAATGTTATTGAGCGAAATACCCAGACATCTATGGAGAGATATTGAACCAACCGGAGAACACATAATTGCATGCAGTAAAGAGACATTCAACGTAATGGGAAGATGGTGGACAACGTTGAAATATCAAGATAACGAAATAGATACTTATTTAGCTGTGATAATTCAACTAAGTGTACCGTGTATAATCGGAATGGATTTAATGCCAGATCTACTCAAAGAAATTGTCATCGATTTAGGAACAATGTGCCTGAAAGATAAAACTGGAAAAATCTGTACAATGAATGCTATTGTGAGATGTTCGGAAAGGATAGTTGTGCCAGCAAAATCACAAATTATATGTTATATTCGAGTGGATGGAGATGTTACTGGTGAAATGATATTTGAACCAAGTAAAAAATTCAAAAAACGACGAGTGTTACCACTAGCAAGAGAAATCGTAGAGATTAACGAAAACGGTGAATTATCA
Source organism: Schmidtea mediterranea (assembly GCA_022537955.1). Classification (NCBI taxonomy): domain Eukaryota; kingdom Metazoa; phylum Platyhelminthes; order Tricladida; family Dugesiidae; genus Schmidtea; species Schmidtea mediterranea. Next base: position 49,586,712 of record CM039679.1, on the reverse strand, counting down.
ATCAGCATCACAAATTTTGACGAAGAAGATAAAATTATATACGAAAACGAAAAGTTGGGAAAATTGACGCCAATGATGGACATCGAACTACCAAAAATAAAAGAAGTTGAGATAGACAAAGCATTATGGAAAATCGATAGTGCGTTACTAAATGAAAATGAGAAAGAGCAATTACAACAATTGCTAATGGAATACCAAGATATATTCGAAGTATCAGATCTAGATTTAGGGACATGTGATGTAACCCTACACGCCATACCTCTATAGGATAAAACATCAATCGCATTAAGACCATACAAGTTAGCAGAAGCTCAAAAAAAGGTGGCGGAAGTAGAAGTACAAAAAATGCTCGATGCAAAAGTGATAGAACCAAGTTGTTCACCTTGGTAATTTCCAGTTGTCATGGTGAAAAAGAAAGACGGATCACAAAGATTCTGCATAGACTACAGAAAGTTGAATGCGGTAACAAAAAGAGATACATACCCGCTACAGGACATCAATGAAATGCTACTTACCCTTTAAGGAGCAGCATATTTCATGTCACTTGACTTGAAAAGTGGATATTGGCAAATTAAAGTTAAAGATGAGGATAAGGAGAAAACAGCCTTCACTATCGCCAGAGACCTATATCAATTCCGGAAAATGCCATTCGGATTAACTAACGCACCAGCATCTTTTTAGCGATGCATGAATTTCGTTATGGGATAAAACAGTGTATGGTGTACATCGATGATTTACTAATATACTCAAGTACCTTTGAACAACATTTGGAAGATATCAAAAGAGTATTCATCCGATTAAGACAATGGAAATTAAACCTAAAGCCATCAAAATGCGATTGGGCAAAGGAAAAAGTGACGTTTCTTGGACATATAGTATCACCAAAGGGTAAAGAGCCCGATCCAAGAAATATCGAGAAAGTCAAAAATTGTCCAGCTCCAAAGACAGTTACCCAAATACAAGAGTTCCTGGGATTATGCGGATACTACCGTAAATTCACCTAAATCTACGCTGGAGTAGCGAAACCAATACAAGAACTAGTAAAGAAAGATATATCATTTGTATGGGGACGAGAACAACAACTTGCTTTTGAATCACTAAGAGACAAGCTAATTGAAGCACCAATTCTAGTATACCCAAATTTCAAAAAGCCGTTCCTAATAGCAACAGAAGCAAGTGGCTACGCCTCAGGGGCAATACTAGGCCAACTAGATGATGAGGGAAAGGAACGAGTAATCGGTTATTATAGTAAAACGTTCAAAAAACACGAGAAAAACTACTCATTCACTGAACGAGAAGCCTTGGCAATCATTCAAGCCATCAAACATTTTAAATATCTGCTGTGGGGACACGAGATCTGTATAACGACGGATCATCAACCGCTAGTATGGTTGAGACAACACAAGGAAGCATCCAGTAGACTTATGAGATGGGCGATGCAGTTACAAGAATACTCCCCGTTTATAAAGTTCAAAGCAGGAAAAGCCAATGCAAATGCAGATTGTATGTCCAGATTCATCTTTCTGGATTTAATGAACGAAAAAGTGAGACGAATATGTGCAATAATCGCCGAAAACATTGACTTCTCACAATTAATGAACGATCTACAAGAGGACCCAGAACTAAAATTGATAAAGAAATACGCCAGAACCGGCAAACCAGAGGTATATGAAAGCGATTTACAACTAAAAGAACATATGGACAAACATCGACATTTATATCTGATAGAAAAGAGATGGTTGTTAATAGCAGATGGCGAACAAAGACTGATGGTTATACCAGAAAATAGAAGCAAAGATCTGCTAATACAATATCACGACGGTAAATTGGGAGGTCATATGTCAGCAAAAAAGACGCTCGCAAGAATGAAACAAAAATACTTTTAGCCAAACATGTCAGAATCCGCAAAAGACTGGATAAAGAATTGCTTGATCTGCACAACAAGAAGAAACACGGGTTCAAAATGGAAAACTCCGTTAAAACCAATGCCAGTACCAGCAGAACCAATGACAATGATATCAATGGATGTGGTAGGGTCATTGCCAGAAACGTTGAACGGGAATATATACATTCTAGTGGTCACCGAATATCTAACAAAATTTCCAGAAGCATTCGCAAGGAAAGATCAAAAACCAAATACGATTGCACAAAAATTGGTAGAGGAAATATGTTGCAGATACGGAACTCAAAAACAGATACTAACAGATCAAGGAACAAACTTCATGAGTGAAATAATGAAGGAAGTAACAAACTATTTCAAGATAGCGAAATTACGAACGTCACCGTTTCATCCACAATGTAACGGATTAACCGAGAGATTCAATGGGACATTAATACAAATGTTATCGAATTATGTGGATCGATACCAGAAAGATTGGAATGAATATATCAATCTGTGTTTAATGGCATATAGAATGTCGATCCACGCAGCAACAAAAATGAGTCCCTTCAAACTAATGTATGGTAGAGTTCAATATGCCGATGGACTTAGAATATCAGCCAAAAATTTTATAATATATGGAGGAAGATGATTACGTCACAAAATTCAAAGAGAGGATGCAAGAAATCTGGAAAACGGCGGGACTAAATATCAAATTCAACCAAGAGAATTACAAGGATCTACACGATTAGAAAAGAAATGTAAAGCCATATACCTTCAGTAATGGAGATTGGGTGATTATCTAAACACCAGAATTAATACCCGAAACAACGAAAAAATTACAACGAAATGGAAAAGGGCCATACGAAATATTGTACGCAAGCGAAATCAATGTCAGAGTCAAATTGGTAAACAGCCCATTTATAAGACTAATATACGTGAACGTAGCCAGATGTAAAGCTATACCAAAAACAATAACATCCCAACCAGAGGAAAGACGTATAATAACACGGTTACAGACAGCAAGAATATGTATGATGAGATGTACGAATAAAAACTTCAACCGCATAGATGCAGATGAATATGATGAAGACGAATATCAAGAGTACGACGATGAGGAATGGGAAGATCACCATTCTGGGAAACTAGAGCCCGAAACGGCAGAGAATATTGTTAAAGAGGCAAAAGCATTATTACCAGAATGGACAAGAGAGAAAAGAGATATCGAAATTTTAGGAGGATTGATGAGAATAATTGATAGATATAAGCATGATGAATTAAATATCGAGCATATAACGACAATCATGACACAATGGCCAATTTTATTCACCATGGATGACAAAGAGAATAACACCCCGCTAAATACGATCATTGACACCAATAACCATGAAAGAACCCAAGAAATCATCAACGTATGGAATCGAATAGGAAAATCAATCGACGTAAAAAACAAAAGTGGAGAAACCCCACTAATGATAGCGGGAAGGAGAGACACCCCAACGTGGATAAGAGCTATTAAAATCGGGAGCAGATAATGATGGAGCCACGGCATTAAATTATGTAATATTGACAAACGTACATAAAAATTTGGAAGTAATGCTAGAATATGTCACAAAGGAAAACATCGATAATCTAGAAAATCTACACGAATTAATACGAGTTGCACTGGAATGTAATAAAAAAAGATGGCAATGAGATTAATCAAATGGAAACGACCTGATAACCATAAATGGACAATAAAGACCAATCAAAATTACTAACAAGAAGAAAATGAATTCATAAAGATAGAATTATTTCAATACAAATACCTTGGAAGCAGCATACGAACTAATCAAAAGGGGATCTGTTGTTAACTAACTTTAGCGGGAACGAACAACAAGTGACAAAAGAGAAACAACGTCTATATAAATTAATAAGAGAATTTCGACTGAAAGAGCATTATAAAGCATGGGAATTATACCAGTGTTCCAACCTAATGAGTCAGTTCAGCTATATCCAACGGGTCTACCAGAAATCATATATAAGCCAATCGAAATATTCGCCAGTGGTTAGCAAGCGAGGAAATAAAATGAGAAATTTTCGAACAAATACGGGAAACACAAAGAAACCAATTGAAGGAGATAGTACGCACAGCAAGACAAATAATGCCCGCAAGATTCGGATTACAAAATAGATCACAAATACTTACAAGATTGAGAATAATAGTATAATCATACGCAATCGGAGACGGAGACGACCCAGATACGGAACTGATAATGCGAAAGTTACCAAGAGCCTTTAGCCTACAATGCCATCAGGAATGATACCGTTTCATACAGCCATACACCAACAACAGGATAGATGTAGTTTGAAAATCATCAATTAACAGAAAGATCAGACGACTGGCGTACTGTACTCGACTTAGCAACAGGCGAACAAATATACCAATGATAAAGTTCATAACAGAAAATGCAACAAGAAAACACATAGAAGAGCTATGTGGAGACACCAGACAGCTATCATAAAGAACAATTTATCGAAATAAAGAAGCGATAAAAATCCTATTAAACTGGCAAATACCGAAATCCGACGAGTATGCAATAGACATAAACGAAAGATATATAGGAGAAAATGCAATACTCAAGAAATTAATGATAAAGGAAGGAAACCCGAAAATAATTATGATGGTGTTGGAACGGCGAGAAATAAGATTCACCGACAACCTCAAAGAACTAAAAAGAATTGGAAACGGAAAAGTAGAGCTAATTGACCTCGCAAAAAATTGGCAAGGAAAGAAAATCTCTGCATGAATTAATCAAAGCAAGGGATAAAGCAATAACGGCAAACAAAACACTAATAAAGAAAATCAATGTCGAGGACGACATTTGTGCGAACACCGGGAAAGACAAGAAAGACGAGGATGATGAGGACGAGGGTCGAAATGATAATGACAAGAAAAAGAATCAAGAAACGAAGAGAGAACGAAGAACGAAGAACGAAACAACAGGGTAAACGACAACAAAAATGACAAAAATAACAAAAACGAAAACAAAAACTCAAATTATGAAAAACGAACCGTATGCCTACCAGAAACAGAGTTAAATTGAAAAAATAACATATTAGCAATATCCATCGTCCTAACGACGTGGAAATTAACAGTAGCCCAATATATATTAAGTGATAATCGAAGAGATAGAGAGGACATAATAATGAATATCAACTACCTAAAGATAAATATCAGTGGGCAAGCAATAAACCAAGTATGTATAACAAGAATCGAACGAAACTGGATAGGAAATAAAATATGCTAAAAATAAATAGCAAATCCAGGAGATCCTATATATATAAAAGGAATAAAAGCCCTACGAAGATACCGAATATGTATATACAGAGAAACGCACAAGATGTGTAATAAGAAAAGCACTAGGGAATCCTAGGAGTAGAAGCACGCAGCCAACGACAAAAAAATAATGAGCATAACAAACGAAGCAAGTATAAAACATGAAATGATGGTAACGGATTACAGCAAAAAACAAATGAAACATCCAGAATGGGGAACAAATAAAATGAGAACCACCAATGACAATATCGAATTGATAAAAATAAATACCCATCAAGTGAGCAAAGTATGTATAATAGAGATCGGCGAAGACGGTAAAGGAACAGGACAATGCCAAGGAATCGCAATAAATCCAGGAGACCAACTACTACTACGAGGATTGAAACCGCAAACCAACTACAGAATATGCATATTCACACCAAGAACAAAACAGACAAAATGTACAACGGAAAAGATGGAAAAGGAATTGACAATGAGGAAAGCCACAAATAAGTGAGCAACCGGACAAGTAACTACAGTAATAGACTTCGACCAACAAGGAATCATTACCGGAGGGAGAAAATTAATAGTCACAAAAAACTTACAGGTACTACTAAAACAATTTTGCCTGAAGGAAATGACAAGCGAGAGAAATGAGATGCTACAATACCAATTTCACGAACTCAAAAAAGACCATCGAAAGGAAACAAAAGGAAACAAAAGCCTAAACGTACCACAGTGCCCTCAACAAGATGAAGTCGAAAACAAAGCACCAGGAACGACTACAGTGAGGTACAAGTAGGAAAAAGATACCATAAGAAGAGAAAACGAAACCAGAAATAAAGATGAAGAGAGATACATCTCAGAAGAACAGATGGAAAAAATACTGGAAGTAATAAAGAAAAATCAAAAATCAAAAATAGCACAACAAAGAATCGAAGAAACAACGACAAACGACATGAAAGAGACAAGAAACATACCATACCTTATACGAATTATTTGGATCAAGAATAAAGCAATGTAACTACGAATTACAATTACAAGAACGAATGTTGATAACAAAAATGGAAACCATTGAACAAGGAAGCGAACTGAGAACACGAAAGCGGTGGGAGTAGGTGTTCCAACAGGTGGAAACCCTTCACAAACTTCAACGAGTATAGATAACGGGCATATAAGTGTATATAAATGTATAAAATATATGTATATTAGTATTACATCTGCGTTATGTATAATATATAACCCTATATTTTTATAAAATTTAAAATTAGATGAGAAAAGAAATGACAAGTGTAACCATTAAGGAAATGAATCAACACTATAACGAGAATCCGAATGAAAGACCAATAACAGAGATGTGGAAACAACAGTGTAACATGCTAACAAACCTAGTAAATACGTTACAAGAACAGTGGGCAGAAAGTCAAGCAGCCTTAAGAGAAGCACTGAATACTAATTTCTATCACCTTACGAACGTAGAGGAGCAACAAAGAAAACTCAACAGTATGGAGGAAGAAAAAGAAATATTAAAAACACAAAAGCAGTGGCAGTGAAATGAATTAGAAAGATTAACTCAAATAACAAGACGAATAATCGGAAGACTGGACCTAATGGTTACTAAATCATGAAGAGGAAAGGCCTGAACCAGACTCATCTAGTAGTGTAGAATAGAATATGTGTATATATGTGAAAAGTATAAATGAATAGAGTAGAAAGAAAATACAAAAAATGAAAAAATCAATGTATAATAAAGTATAGAAAAACAAAAACCAAAATACGTAAAAACTCTATGTATAACAGTAAAAGGAAACCAAAGACTAAATGTTTATATTGTAGAAAATGAATCGAGAGTCAAATACAACAGAAATAAACAAGATTATCGAAATCACCCGAAAACAACCACAGATAAAACTAGAAACTAGACTTCGATGTGGGTTATGCACAGAGTTGTTAAAAAACCGCGACAGATGGAATGTGGATGTAGGTTATGTACAGAATGTATAATTGGTCTAGCATTAAACGGGCCAAAACCATGCCCAAATTGTGGAGAAAGAGATAGAATCGTTAAAAGAAACGCGAGAAGATAGAGCAACCACAAAAGAGATACTCACGATGAAAATAATCTGTCCAAATCCACCATATGAGTGGAAAGGGAAAATCAAGGACGCAAGTGAGCATATAGACAGATGTGAGTATAAAAGGGAACCTTGCAAACAATGTAAACAACTTATAAACAAAATTGAAGATAGACACCACGACGAAACGTGCGAGGAAAGGAAAATAAAATGCGAACACTGACAACAGAACCGAAACGCGGATAAAAATACTAAACGAACACATAAATGTAAAAGACGAAAAAGTTTGCAAAAATTTCAGAGGAATATGTCCAAACCAATGCGGATTAGAAAAAGAAGAACTCAAAGAACATTGGAAAGAATGCAGTAAAAGAAAAGTAGAATGCCCCTTAAGGAAATGAGGGTGCGAAGAAAAAACCGTGAAAGGAGAAATGCCAACATCTACAAATAAAAAGCGAAGAACACACAAAAATCTGGGTGACAGCCATAAGCGAAAATAAGCAAAAAATCGATGAGATAGGAATCGAAGTGGAATCCCATAAAATCTTAATGACTGAGATCTTCGACACCAGAGAAGCATTCGAACTAGCGAGACAAAAAACGACAGATACCATACAAATTATGGAGAAAATAATGGAAGTGATGAAAGAACAATACGAAAAAATGAGGAAACTGATTCCTACCGCAGGAGAATTACAGTCACACCATATATATAGAAAATCACGGACTTCACCGAAAATTGGCATAGAGCAAGAGAAGAAACGCAAATATCAATAACGAGCCCACCGTTCTATTCATGGAGAAGTGGATATAAAATGAAACTGAGAGTGTATCTAGACGGAGACGGTTCGGGAAAAGATACACACATATCAGTATTTTTTGCACTAGCTAAAGGAGAATTTGATGAGTTACAACTATGGCTAATATAGCAACAAAACGACTCTAGCGATATTATATGCAAACGATATATCTGCAAAAACATTCAAGCCTACAGGAGGGCCATGTTACAGTAAACCAACAGCAAACGAAGGAATAGCTACCGGAGCACCAGGAATGGCCACACACGAAGTTATGTAGAGCAATGTGAAGGATGACACACTATTTATAAAAATATCAGTAGAAAGAACGGGAATATGGAAAACGGATTGAATGTGTTTATCAGTGTAAAGTATATATAAGTATAAATATCTATATATGTATATAATGTAAAAGTAGAACCCATAAAACACTAAAATATAGGTGAGTAAAATTAAAAAACGATAACAACCGCGAACGACAAAAGTTAATTGTAAATTGTAATTGTAGAAAATGAATATCAAAGAAATGATCATTGAAGTAATAACCGATCTTCCAGTAATGATGATGATGCAGATAATGAAAGACAAGACAAGTAGAGCGATACTAATGTTGTGCCAAGACACGAATTTGTTTAAATGGATCGGTAACACGCACGCAAATACAACATGCAGATTTAAAATCAGACCCATAAAACATCAACTAACCATGCTAAAATATGAGAAAAAACAATTAAATATAAAATCAAGAAACACAAAAGTAAATTAGTGCAACAAGATCCGCACGAAATAAACATAAAAATAACACGAGAACATGAAAATTTGACCGAAATTTAACAATTTACCAAAAAATGCGAAAGTCCATAAAAATGTAACAAAAATTAAATAATTTTAATTGGAAAAAATTCAATTAAAAAATTAAAAATAAATTGTTAAAATTAAATTACAAAAATAATAAAATTAAGATTAGAATATACTAGAAAATCACAAGGTCAAATTTTGTTTTAATAAATCAAATTAAACACGCAAGGTTAGGGTCGTACAATAGGTATATATACCTATTCATTTTCACATAATTTTAATCAGAAAATCAGTTTTGAAAAACTTGAATCAGTTTTAATCTGAAGGCCAGATTAACCAGTGGAAAACCAAATTCTAAAAGTGAGTGAGAAATGCTCGAAAACTTTCCACGTCGCGTCCATGCAACCTCGTATGAGCTCTGTTTGGGCGTCGGCGTGGGGAAAGAGTTACAATGCTATTATGAATGATGATTTATGCTATTATTGTCTATTATACTTCAATAAACATTATAAAAGATGAAACCATTTTTTTTGACGAAATTTTTCCGGCCCACAGCTAATATATCCCACAAGTAATTAAACTACACATACCCCCATCGAATCGTGTAAGTCCACCAACGATTCGTGCCCGTGAAGGCTACGGCGTGAGAAAGTAGTAGCTGAAACGTAAATTATTATTCCGTATAGGGGAAATGGGTTGAAAGGGGAATAGTCTTTTGGCTATTTCATCATCACTCAATTCCTATAAATTCGACCTAAATTTGTATTGACAAACGGCTAAAAATCATAACACTGAGTAGTCCAGTGGGCACTCATAAACTCTTAATATTGACACAAATTTATCTTAGGATCAGCTAGGGAAGGTAACGGAGAATTTGATACGGCGAAATCGTTGACATGTCAATAACTCATATAATAAAAGATTAAAATAACTGATCTAAATTCCAAGACTTAGTTCTGAAGCTGAACAATTACTATATTAACCCGACAAACTCAACCCTGGACATAGATTTAGGTGACTAGCTAGAGGGAATTTAAAACCCTGACCCAAAAATAATCAAGTGAATCAAATAATAAGACCCACGACCATCCTTATACCGCCTAGTGAGTAGCATGAATGAATTCGAGGCAGATAGATTGCATTAATAATATGAGGAATGAAATATCAAATTAATATTAAACGTAGGTAGTAAGAGATATAGCTGTTCTATAAAAATAAAGTAGCATTTAAAACGTCTATAAACTAACATAAGGATTAAAATGAGCTAGTAACAATCAAACCACCCCGATAACTAGTCGTGAACTTACGTATGAAACACAATATACATGAGATAGATTATAATTCTAAAATTCAGGAAAATAAATTAAAGTATTAGTAACTAATATTTATGAATTGTGATTCAGAACTAACGATACATTTTTAAATAGACTTCGTTAATTTCATTAATATTAATTACAAAATACAATTATATCAAATCAGCAACAAAAAGCGATGTAAAGATCTATGATTTTGATAAATAGTTCTCGTAAACAACCGCATACATTAGGAAAAAGACAAAATAACTCTCTATACAAGAGATATTGATTTTACATCCAAATTCCTTTGAAGTAAACTTTCTATAATACAATAACCATGATAAAAAGAATAGAAATGGTGTACTTTAGGATATCCAATCTACAGCTTATTGTAAGGATAATGTCAAAAGCCCGACAAAGAACATACTGGTACACAAAGGTAACGACAACTGGATATTGTTAGCAAATCATGTCATTCATGAAATATCCCGGACAACTGCAAGGAATTTATTCTATCAGGTATCATTGGCACCTTGGTTGCATTTGAGGAAATCGGAGAGCCGGTTGACCATTCATTAAAACCCAAATCATTGATAAGACTCCCAATCATCGTAACTCCTCGAACCACTCATAGAACGACTGATAAAAAATTTCCGATCGAAAATCCACAAGCATCACTGAAATGGGCCAACTACTAAATGACTTAATTAACATTGGAAATAAGCCCATCAAAATACACTTACGATAGTAATGTTCGGGGAAGATCAACGTACATTAAATGAATGTCAAATCACGGAGTTAAATACTAATCGATATCACCCAACTAATAATAAATGCACTGACACTTTATAAAGGTCGAATCGATAATAATCGTCAGAATTTCCCCAACAACTCTCGATGATTCCTGTGCGTAGATAGGTCACAAAATTTTCCTACCCCTGCACACACACCTACCCAATATAACGGACGATATATTTGGAATCTCCAGTTTATCGCTAATATGTCAAGGAGAAATCCGCTGACTTCGAGAGAGCTTAAGGAGCAAGGAAAAGAGGGACTCATTGCTATGAGCACCAGCCGTACTCCACATGAGGGTAGGTATTTGGAATTTATTGATTATAACATTTATTTGTATACCCGAGCACTAGTACCCAAACGTGACCCAGCCAACTATTCGTCACCTGTGAGGACCCGATAACGAAATCAGCCAGGAGATTTCGACATAACTCTGTTATATGATATAAATATACCCATTTAGCCGATTTATTTATTTGCTTCTGTTGAACTTCCTAAATCGTTCTACAAAGGATTAAATAGCGTATAAATTTAAAGTAAATGGATTAATTCAAGTGGCTATCGAACGACCAACCACCAGCTTCAATTAACCGTTACATTAAGTGTAAGGATCCAGATCCGTTCTCGCAGATCGTTGGTGAAGGCAAGGGGTTTAAATGAAATAAATCTATGGTGATATTTGATGTGAAATTGTATGCTTAGTATTAATTTTGTCAGACCCACAATCATCAAGGAAGGGTAAATTAAATTGATAATATAATTAAATCAAATTTTTATTGGGAATTTTAATTTTGATAGTAAAAGTTACATTCTTAAATCTTACACGAGTTAATTAAAGTGTTTATATGATTGACGGCTGATCCTATATTTGCGTCAGCACTTTATTAGAGTAAAATTTCATGTTTAATATCAATAATGTCATAAGGTAAAGCTTAATTAAAATTATTATTTATAGTTTAATACGTTACCAATGGGTTAATAAAGTAAAGTCTGTTCAACATTCTCATTAATAGCGCATGAAGTAATTTTTTATGTAAAATTATTATTTACAGTTTAATATATTATCAAGAGCTTAATCAAGTAAAGCCTATTCAACATAATCATTAATAGTTTATTAGGGTAAGGATGGTTAGAAAGTACCACTATACCTATTTGGATAGCGCTAGTTAAAAGATATTCTTAATAATTGTTAGAATAAAGTCGTTTAATCAATATCAGAAACAAGCATTAGAATGAAAATATTTAAAATACTATTAATAAAACTTACTTAAATAAATTCATTGGTAGTCAAAGAATTAAAGTTTTTTTTTAAAACAATATGTCATCACCCCTATCACCCTTATGTGCACGAACGATATGGCAAAAGATGGAATTAGAGATAAAGCTTATCGTTTTCATTTTTCTTTATTTTTTTTGGAGAAACGTGCGGGGCAGTAGATAAGGAAACATCCTAGTGCGGTTAACAACATCAATGAATTGATAAACTATTCATAATCTGTAAAAATGACTGGAATTTGTTATTAGAAATGCAGCTACATCAACACCCATACTACAACAGAAATTGGACAGGGCTCACGCAACTAATCGAGAACTGCAACAGCAACTCCTGCAGTTAACCCGAGAAATTCAGCAAATCAAGGCGACGTGGATTCAGCCGAAGAAAGTGAAAGCTATATACCAAAAGATGGAGGCGGCGCAAATGGGGTGGGCTGAAGAACTACAGCTCACCCAGAATCAGAAGACGCAGATCCGGGGCTTAGAAGTAGCGCTGTCGGCATACCGAGAGGGGGCAGCGGTGACTTACCCCTTGGTATTTGTCCCAACGCAACTAGCCTATAGGGAGGCGGCAGCTACATCTACGACTTAAAGCAGACCAACCAAGCGCCGGCCGGGGAAATCTGAGTGCGCTAAGCGTCGAGCGGCTCAAACTAAGGCGTGTGAACCTATTATAGCCATTTCGCTGTGTTGTTTAATAAATATTTACGAATGTTATTTAAAATTTATGCAACTTGTAGTAGTAATAAGATCCCGGATTAAAATCAAAAGTGCTTACAAGTACGAAATGAAAACATCAGATACCTCAGTAAGGGGCCAGGGAAAGAAAATCGCATACATACCTTCTAACGGTAGTGCGTTGGACCCAGTTTGAGGTCGGGCCGGAGTAGTTTCTATGCGGCGCTCACATTTGGCGACCTCAAAACCAATGGTTGCATTACCAACGTTGCTAGGCGACGGGTAACTATTGGGTGCAAGCAAATATTTACATCTGGGGTCAAGGTTATCGAAACCATAAACCCCACACTAATAAAAAACGAGGAAATGGAAACAATAAACAGAATAAAGATCGAAACAAGAATGTGTGAAATGATGTGGCGCAGATTAAAGACGGACGAGAAAACCAAGAAGATTTAAATGCAAATCAAAATAACAACATAATGTGTCGAATAAAGGAAATATACGAAGAAGAAATAGAGGAATTCGAAAAGCTGGTAAATAAAAAACTAGAACAAGGTATCCGAGAAGAGAAGCTAAGATACGTGCTACAACAAACATCAACAACCCAAAAGGCTGAGACCGAAAAATTCCAAGAAAAAGCGGAACGGTGGGAAAAAAACCCATGAAATAGACGAACAATTAAAGCAACTAAAGGAAATATGCGAAATTAGCCAGAAACAAAGATGAAAGATGAACCATGGGAAAGTACTGCTAGAGTTGCTGAACCACAACAACAACCAGTTAGAAAACGAAGTACGAAAGTTAAATAATAGAGTGGCAAAAGAAGTATGGGAACGCGCAAAACGACAGACCGAATACCATAGCGAAGTGATAGATGCCGTATATGCAAGATGCCTAACGGAGGGAAAAACAAAAAGCAAGGAAACTTTAAATCCAAGTCGAGGAACAAGGAACAAAAATAAGTCACGAGAAGGTGATGCTGAAGTATTAAAAAAAATAGAAGAACTAAAAGACAAGTTGGAGGTAAAGATGGACTACTTCGGAGAAGTAATTGACGCGGCCTAACAACGAAGCTGAAAGACAGGGCAATTCGAAAAAAGGAAGAACTCCACGCCAGATGTGAGGAACAAAAGATGAAAACGACCTTCGGAAAGTAATGTTGGAGCTAACTAGCCAAAAGAATAGTCGGTAAGAGGAGGAAGTAGAAGAATTGAGCCAAAGACTATTAGGAAAGATGGACGAATTGGAGAAAATGCACGTGAAATACCTTGGCCAAGTGGCAAAGACCGTGTACTACTAATGTCGAACCAAAGGTACGGAAAGACGAAACGAGGAACTCAAGGCTCAAATCGAACAAGTAGGAAGTGTACAAATAAGAGTTCGAGAGGAACTGGAACACACAAAGAGCAAATCATACAAGTAACCGAATGGTCAAAAACGATGGGTAGATGCGAAAAAATAATAAACGAACTAAAGAAACAGGCAATAACCTGGAAGGAAAAATATCAAATAGTAGTAAAAGAACTAAAGGACTTACCACAGAAATGGACACCTCTTGACGATTGGAAAATGTGAGAGCAGATAGAGGAACAACGAGAGGAAATCAGAGATCTGCAAGCAAAATTAAACTTACAAGAAAGGAGGGAAGAGAATCTCATAAAATTCACCACCATCAAAGTCAACCAGCTAACGAAAACACAAAACGTATTAATGAGAACAAATGAAGATAAAGAACAAAGCGACCTACAAGTGGAAATAGAAAGGCAACGGTTGAATTACGCAGAACGGGATGTGAACGGATATAAAGTTATGTGTGAACAAAGAGATCTCATAAAAAATAAAAATCATAAAAATCAAAACAATAAAAATAACAAAAAAATTATTTATATAAAATTGTAGAAAATGAATGAACCAATCGACGAAACAACAATGGAGGTAGAAACCAGCAAGACCACCGATAAGAAAGACACATGTATAAAACCAATAAAAATTGAGGTGGAAAACGAGGACCAAATACCGAAAGAATGTAAAATAGAGGAATCGACAGAAAATGAAAATAAAGAACAAGAGATGATAGCAAATATGAAAATAACAATAGAACAACAACTGGCGATCATGGACACAGCCTATAGAATCTTTGCGACTTTGCTAAATAACCGCCTACTACAATGGATCAGGAATGGCAACCTTATTAACCCGAACCAAAAAGCGATTGGTGTTCCAGATGGATGTGCTGAGCATAATACAACTCTACACATCGCAATAGACCTAGCTAAACGATGTAAAACTGAACTACACATTGTTTGGCTCGATATCACTGATGCATTTGGTTCGTTGCCTCATAACCTGATCTGGTATACACTGGCTGAAATGGGTCTGAAGAGTGAAACACTAGCCTTGATTAAAGAACTATATAAGGATGTTAAGACTATGTTCGACTGTCAGGGAGACTTATCCGAACCTGTCCCAATTACTAAGGGAGTTAAACAGGGGTGCCCGTTATCAATGACACTCTTCTGCCTGTCTATTGACTACATCCTAAAATCTATTTTGAATAAATATCCCTTCCTTCTTCACGACCTAAACATCAGTATTTTGGCATATGCTGATGACCTGGTTCTTCTTTCAGACTCTTATCCAGAAATCAAGAAATCTTTGGAAAGCACTGTAGAGTTGGCAGCCTTTGCCAACCTTAAATTTAAACCGTCGAAATCTGGATATTTGTCGATCAACGGCATTAGCTCAGATATCAATAAATTACATCTATATAATGAAGAGATACCAACGATATCTGAGAATAATAAATACAGATATCTTGGAGTAAATTTCTCTTACAAACGAAATCAAGATATCGATGGACGCCTTGATTCGGCACTGGCACTAACCAGATCTCTATTTAAATCATACCTGCATCCATCGCAAAGCTGAACGCTTACAAAACCTTCATCCATTCCAAGCTTATCTTCTCCTTACGTAACTGCGTAATAGGTCATAGAATCCTTGACTGTGATCGGAACAGAGCTACACAAGGTCAGGAAAAACAGCTGGGCTTCGATCAGAAAATCAAGGGACTTCTGAAGACCATGGTTGGAGACAAATTCCAGGCAGTAAACAACTACTTTTTTTATACACACTGCAAGCTGGGAGGTCTTGGTATAACCGCTGCTATCGATGAATATTTAATCCAACGCATTACCGGAATAACAAGACTGTTTCACTCGTCCAACCTCAGCTTCAGAAAAATGTTAATAACAGAGCTAGCTCACTCTAGAGGAAGTAAAAACTTTGAAGCTGGGCTTAAATGGATAAATTGCGAGGTCAACAAGGCATTCCCCAACACCTTCTTTGTGAAGTTCCAAAAATCAGCGATTGCTCTTAAGAGAAAGTTCTGTATATATGTTACCCTAAAATTTGTAGAGGACAATTTCTCACTTGAGATGACCTAAAAAAGCGCACCTCTTAAATAAACCACCAAAACCTCAGCACACTTTCTAAAGAACTCCACGACTTCGTGGGTCTTTACTATGCTGATTAATGGTGCAAAATGAGAGTGCAGGGACGCATTGCAGCTTCTATTGGGGATAGTATCACTGCTAAATACCTAATAGCAAGTGATACCCTTAATGATGCGCAGTACTACTTCTTGGTACGTGCGAGAAATAACCTCTTAAATCTTAATTATAGCGCATATCGTCTGAAATATAACATTGGCACAAAGTGTAGACTTTGTCATCTTGACGAGGAGACTCAGGCACACGTGTTCAATCACTGTCGTACCAAACCAAATGCTAGAAGAGTTAAGCATGAGAATGTGCTAGTAAGCATAGTTGCCTTCCTAGCGAAAATTGGTTTAGAGATTGATGTGGAAAAATCTCCCAAATATATCTCAATTCCAACAAAGCTGAAACCTGACATGGTAATTAGGTCCAAAAGGAATAAGGATATACATGTCCTGGACCTAAAAGTACCCTATGACTCAGTTGAAGGCTTTGAAAAAGCGCGGGAAGACAACTATGTTAAATACAAAGATTTAGCCATTCAGATTGGAAAAGCATTTAATCAAACTGCCACCATATCTGCTATAGTGATTGGATGCCTGGGCACATGGAATAAGAAAAACAATGCCCCTCTCTCCAAAATCGGGTTAACTAAGACCGAGATGATATCTCTGGCCAGGATAGCATGCCCAAATGCGGGGATCGCATGCTATCACATATACCGGGAGCACATCTCATTTACAAAGACTGCCATACCCCTCCCCTTTAGTCTTACATAAGTATGTTACGAGGCAACGCTGATAATGTCATCGGCATTGCAGATTTGTGTGTAATGAATAAAAAACGAATAGTAATAAGTGCTGAGCCCAGCTCGCATAAGTAGGCTGAAAGGCAGCATATATATATAAAAACCAATTGTAAAAAAAAAAGACAGTATTACAAACCAATGGTTTCAGTCGAGAAACCTGATAAAGGCAATGAAAAGGGAATTTCAATTATCAGATACCAAACGACGAGAATTAAAAGAAAATAGATCCCTAAACCAAAAACTAAAACTTAATCGGGAATGGGAACAAAAAGTAGATGAATTAAAAAGCGAGTTATCAAACAAATGGGCAAATCACGTACTAGAGGATTACTGGAAAAAAGAAGCCCAAAGAATCAAAAAGAAGTATTACAGAACAAAAAGACTAAACCGAGCGAACTGGAAACGTACGCAGTGAAACAATTCCAAAAGGTACAATACCACGAACAACAAATACAAGCATTGGGAGAAATCAACGAAAACAGAAAGACGTAATAGAGGGGAAAGATAAAATCATTGCTATAATTCCCGAAATAAGAAGTCGTATCCTGAGTACAGAAACGCTGATAATAAGCATACCTGAGATAGATGATAAAAACTAAAGCGAAAACTCCTCTTGTAAATAAACCTGGATAAACGCACTAATCAAATGAATGAATGTATAGAAGGATGACACAATGGCTCAGAATCATATTCTTTGTAACAATCCCCTTGTCATCAATCCAACCTTACACCCAAAGATAACCTCATTGAGAGACAACCGAAGGCAGATGTGAGATCAAACAGAAGCCCTTAGAATAATAAAAATAATGAATATCGAATTAAGTCTAACACGAAATCAAAACCCCATGAAATCTTCCTGCAAAGACATTAATCCTCAACTGTTACAGAAAATAATCCAATTGAGTTATCTCGAAGAACTCTTAATTATAACAACTTCTCCATCCCACAAAATCCCAGAAATCCCGAAACCAAACAACTTCGAAATATCCCTAATAAGCCTGGCAGTCATCGAGACCAGTGCAATCTTAATAATCCTAACAATCATTCTAATTATAAAAACCTATCGAAAATCAAAAAGACAAAGAAAGCACCAAGCAAGACAAAATCCAAGCCAAACCATCAAGTTTACGAGAACTCAAACAAATCCTCATTACCACAACCTCCCAGAAATCAACCCTTTAAACCAAAAAGAAAAAAATCAAAAATCCACCAAAGCAACCAAATCAAGATGACATCCGTGATCCGAGCCATTAACATCGAATTTAGACACGTATATATATATGTGTGAATAACCAACGATAACTACAATGATACGATGAAAAAAATTATTTAAAAAATGCATGATGTAAATATGAAAAATCACCTTATGTGATCTCCTTTCTTACCATGTAAATTGACCTCACTCTGTCATATTAATGTATGAAAGTAATACTATTTTTTTATTTACAAGTATATGAATGTGTCGGCCAAATAAATAATAATTTGGACCGAGAAATTGCGGGGCGCAATTTAAAGGGCCCCGGGAGTGGTTTGTTTGGCTATAAGCCATCATTTAAACAAAATAAAATAACTATGTAAAGTCATGTTGGAAATTATCAAAATGGCTGCTATAACATAAGCATATATCGCAAACAGAAAACAAAATTAAATAAAAAACACCAATTAAAACAAAATAAAAAATAACATAATTAATTAAAACAAATAATTAATAAACTTCGCATACAATTGCATATAGAAAAATAAATTAAAACATAAAACCGCCTATAACCTTGCAAAATAAGGTTTAAAAAATACACAGGCGGAAGTGGCGACCAGAATAAAAATAGAAATCAGCAAAAATAACAAATGTAAATTTAACAAAATTAATATTAAAAATAAATAGAAAAAATATTAAAATAAATAAAAGCCATTAAAAAACCCGAAAAATGGCCAAAATGATTTAAAATTCGCTGATTTTCAAAAAAACTAACCTTTAAAAACTTTTATGAACTTTGAACTAACTTTGAAAACTTTGTACTTTAATTGTAAGTGGTTTTTTATTGATTTGATACCATAAATATTTTTTTATGTTAATGAATTTTTGATTTATTGAATTCTATCATGGATGGCCGATACTTTTTAGTATCCGCGGCAGGTCCCCCTAAATTGAATTTTATATATATTTAAATTAATTCGTGGAAGATGGGTGGAGTAGCATTCAATTCCGGCAGTTAAGTTTGCAGGACGTTGACGTGTTACTTTATCACTGACCACTCTTCGGTGTCTGCTTAGTCTGGTCAGGCCTTGTTGCACTGATCACGGGGTAGGACACCGTTGTAATTCACCGCGGCAGCCATTGCGAGTTGGTTGGAGCGGTAAGAGGGTAAAATGAGGGAAGATCGCCATAGCTGGGTGGATAACATTTATATGAATGTTTAGGTAGCAGCAGTATATTTTTTGAAACTCCTGTCAGATAGTGACATAATGAGGGGAACGACTTGAGCTAGTAAACGATGAATATCACTTCTACAAGTGTAATTGAAAATTTTTGTTTTGAGCGATTGAATCATTTTAACCAGCTAAACGCTATTCCTAGCATCAGTATTTTATCTTGTCTACCCGCATTAACTGACAACCACTATAATACAGCACCCCCAAATAGGGAAAACACTGCAGCATTTTATTATGACGATTTTTTCTTGCAATCCCTGGATCAGTAAAATCTACCATGATATCATTAAGTGTAGGTAAAACTCGCTGAGAATATCACGAAAAATAACCATTTTCTTTTTGTGTCGAGAACAAATGTGATTTTAAGAGTAGAACGGTTTATTTATTATTACGGTTATGCCAAACCAATACAACTGAGGAGCCGAGATTGCGATGCGTGAAGTAAGCCCAACCTTGATGGATAATGTTTCTAAATAAACGCCAAAAATTAGAATCGCAGAAAACCGCTGCTAAAAGATCACACAAAGCAAATTACCTAGGTAACACGTCGAGATAGAATCAATACAACTCCACGAAAATTACACAGGTGTATTTCAATATTAGGTAGTGTGTCTCGTCTAGTTAGAAGTTTGACTAACTTTAGTCTCTCAATTTTTCCAAATCATCAGTGAGAAGCCCGACAGTCACAGTCACCCACTCAGTTGGGGAAATCAAAATAATAAAGTATGTGTGTATAAGTATGCATGCGGGTTTGCTTGTAATAGTCTTAAAACTGATTTGGGCCCCAAAAATTATTAATCGAATCTAATTATTTTTTCTTTTATTTTATCCGTATTATATTCCTTAATAGAAATAATAAAATTATCCAATTAATCAGAAAACGGAAATTATTCAAACAAAAATCGAAAATTCAATCCGGCTACAAAGTACCCAAATTATCCCAGCCCAAGACCAATGTGACCACCCAACCCAATATCCAGAACGAAAATCCTGATCACTTTCATTGCCAGAAAAAATATAATCAGCTGCACGCGGAGCACGCTAGGTACGTGGTTTGCTCCCGAGGTGGTGAAAGCTTTGCACAAGCAGATACATCGTCTAACCAGATGTCGAGACGATCTGATCGCCGAAAATCGGGCTCAAAGGATCGTCATTAACGATCAGAGCGCCGTTTAAATCGCATCCTTCACCGAAACCGAGTTAACCAAGCGGTTAGCCGGCCGTGACCTAGCAGTAAAATTAAATCTCATACCTGCAAATCACATTCCGGAAAAAACGCAATTGGCCCCACACAAACGCCCAAAGCGAGCAAGAAGCACAATCCGAGTAAAAACCGGCGTCGCCGTGAACGACGCCGAGCTGAAGGAGTCACACTGCTGAATAACGCGACCAATGTGCTCGAGGAAGCCGCAACACTGGTCGCCGAGCAATACCCCGAATTCGTCAAGTCGGACGAAAATCTACCAGAACCGGCAAAACTCGTAGTGCCAACGCCTAAAAATTGCGACAACAAAAGAGACGACATGTTGATTCGCATGAACATATCCCCAGTCTTAATCCCCCCATCAATGGTCGAAGAAAGCAGAAACTTCGACATTGACGAATGAGAATAAAGAGCACGATTAAAATGAATGTAGTTTTTTCCAGGTTTATCCCTGATTTATGGCTTATTGGTATTTATAATATTTATTTTCTTTTGCGTTTTGTGTTCTCAATTTTAGTTGAAAATTAATTTTTGTGTTTAGTCATAATTTTCGCCTATTAAGATTTTTAGTTTAATTCTATAATTAATAATCAATTTACCTTAATGGTCATGTTTATGTATGACGAGAAGTTGATAGGGACCCAATTAACGTAAAAAGTGTCGGTGGGAAAGTAAATGCAACTGGAAGGGTAAATTGAGTGAAATCATGACTCTCAATAAATAAATTTTGAATGTTTGTGCGAGGATTTTTGGTAGAAAATGAATGTATTTTGGTTAAGGATAAGATAAAAACCCCAAGATGAACGTGTTTTCCCTTAAATTAGAAATAAAATTTCTTAAAATAATAAAAACAGCTGATCAAACAGCTAATTAAATAATTTCGGTAAATTTTTAAATTTCCGCATGTTATTTTAAGATAAAGTTTTTCATGAATAAATGTATTCATTTCATTTCATTTTCTATGTTCACATTGTTTCAAGGCCATTGAGAATAGAGTGAGAATGGGACCTTAATGAGTAGGACAATAAACCTTCTACGGTAGTCCGTGAACCCAAGGAGGGTTAGGGCATTAGCAGTTCTTGTAGGGGAGCTCACCTTTTGCTAACCTTCCACCCATTAGTGCACAGTACCAACGTCACTTGTGACGGATGCCTAGTGGTAATAATTGTTATGCGCGTACTGCATGGGGTTTGTAGCCATTCCCTAGATTTTCCCTAAAATTTTCCCTAAAATTTTCCCCATAAGTACCCAGCACCTTATTATTGTAGTGTGTCTGTTGTGTGTGATTTTTTTGATAAATGTGTGCATTTGGTTGTTTGTTCGACTGAAATTTGGGCAAATGTTTTCTAACATTGTTATCAATCTTCTGCGATTCGCTCTCTTGAAATATTGGAATTATAATCGATCTGAGAACTTGGAGAATTATATTAATGCATTATGCATACAAGTATCTTACGACAAATGATTCTAACATTTTTCTAAGTAATGATAAAAAAAGATTACTTTCTTCAAAACAATTTGCTTTTTCAAATTTTTGGATGGATTATTAAAACAGTTAACAGGTTAAACACAATGGTGGTTATAATGACCGCCATGAAAACTGTGCTCAAGGGCCATGGCGGTCAGTATAACCTCCCGCGTATTAATGATTTAGTGTACTGCAGCTTCTCAGTGGCCACTCTTGAGCTTGTAAGTTTGAACTTTTTTGTGACCGCGGCGCATGATTACAATGGTTCTAAATACCTTCCAGGACCACGGCGCTAACGTTATTCAACTGCACCATTTTATACTATATATCAGTATATTGTACTGCAATCGGCAAGTTTTCAAGTTCTTTATACAAACATGGGATCCGTGTTTTCAAAATGTATTTTGATCCAAAGGTACATTTTGTAAGACTTTCCTTGGCACTTAGCCTGTTAATGCGATCAGAGAGTTTGATTGTAGAGTTTTGAGCTTGTTTACTATATTAAAATCAAAGTTTAGGTGATATTGTAGTTTGTTTTGGAATGAGTCATAGGTTGGTACGGTCGACTTATGTTGCGTGCTGTAGATGAAAACTTCTTTGGAAATGACATTTTGGACAAAAGAGCATTTTGTTAACTTATAGAATTTGCTACTTTAAATAAAAAGATCAGCAAATAAATGGAGTTTATATAGTTTCTCTTAAAGTACCAACGATAGCTTAGAAAAAATTGATGTTAAAATGTCTCAATGACCTTATCTTTGTTGGGGTATCACGAAAAAGCACAGTAAAATTGATAAAACACAAAAATGATAAAATTGCAATATTAATTAAAAAATTTATAAAATTCGAATGTAATATTGATCGGGGGAAATTGGTATGGTTGAACGCCAAATTGAGAGGCGAGTCCAGAAATAATAATAAAAATTTAGTGAGGGGTCCCTAGAAAATAATATAAGATAAAAAAGGAAATTAATTAAGAAAAATTAATTACTAATGGGAAGCCCGAGGCAATGGGAAACCCGAGAGATGTGGAAAAGCCGAGAGATGAGGAAAACTCGGCGCATAGACGGAATAATATAGTAGGATAAATTAGCCTAAACAACATTAAATGGGCGCCACTGAGTAACGGAGGTAATTATGTTGCAATTATTAATTTGGTAATGGACCAAACGTTGTTGACAAATGTCGATCTGGAAAGTAATTATTATTAATAATTTAATAATGTAGAAAATATTGTTGGCAATCGTCGGAAAACAGTC
Organism: Schmidtea mediterranea; assembly: GCA_022537955.1. NCBI lineage: Eukaryota > Metazoa > Platyhelminthes > Tricladida > Dugesiidae > Schmidtea > Schmidtea mediterranea. Next base: position 49,563,153 of record CM039679.1, on the reverse strand, counting down.
TGAGCAGGAGTATAAAAGAAAGAGGGAAAAACACGAAAGGACAGTCATTATTAACCAGATACGAAAGACGGTCATTATTACCCGATACGAAAGACAGACATTATTAACCAGACACGAAGAGCAGATATTATTGACTAGAGTGAATCAACGTGAACGAGCAGTAACTAGGTTAGTAGAGGAATCCAAATCCAAGTAAAAAGTCAAAGTTATCTATCAGAAAGAGTGGCTCTCCCTAGGACAACCTACCCTAAGATAATCAGAGTCATACAGTGGTTAAAAGGTCCAAATCAATTAGTGAAATTGTGATTACAAACATTGAGATAAAACGGATTGATCTGTCATTGTGATAAAGTGCAAATAAAATTATTCTGTGTTGGGTTTGCTTATTTGATTGAAAAGGACACGAGGAGTCAGAGGGAACCGACTTTCAATAATAATAACCCAACATCTTTGAGAATATAACAGATGTTGTCAAAAGCGTTAATACGGGTCTACAGCAAGATCGAACTGCGCGTGAGCGCATCCAAAAGCACAAATTGGTACAATGCGAGAATATAATACCAACGCAACATCTACACAGCCAAAACCATTGAAAAAAAATTCTTAAAAGATAGCAAAGGAAAAACCAAGCCAGGGTAAAATAAACGCAGGCGCATACAGAGGTGTGCTGATATAGACTTCGAAGTGAAAAAATCTCACCACTGGAATTTCTAACTCTGACAAAGTACGACTCCCGCTAAAAACCCCCATGCAAGTCAACTCAAATCATTGACTATGCCACTTCGCCCCAAAACAATTGAAAAAAGTTTACGGAATTCCGAAAAGAAATTATAGTTTCTTATCGACTAAGTCTCATGGAAGTCTCTCTTCCATGGCACTTGGTCGAAGAGAATCTTGCGATCGAGTTGCATCACTCTTATTTAACAAAAGAATGAAATATTTATTATTATTATTGATATTATTATTATATATTAATGACATGCAAAGAAAATAAAATGTGTCTGGATTTATTCTAGTAACTATGAAAGGTAGCCTTGAAATGGGAATTAAACAATCCAGTACTGTTCCCCAGTAAATCCGGCACCAGACATCAGGAGATTGATACTGGCTGTCGGAAAGATTTAAATAATATTTATATCATAATGAAAATATAATGACAGAGGCAGAAAGAAGAAGTATTATTTCATTCAACCTTCATTTGTGATGTCACAGCAGATTTAAAAAGAGAAGAAATTATTTGAAATCAGGCAGAGTAAAAAGAATCATTCGTGATGAATGAAGGATCTCAACGACAAATGTGAAAGCAAATTAAAAATGTAATGATTAATGTTAGTTAAGAAAGGAATATTGAATCATATTATTCGTATTTAAAACATCATTCAAATTCAAATATTATTAATGTTTGTTAGCATCAATATCACAATGCTTATTAATATTTTTGTATTAATAAATTCTAGATCAAGAAATTACAAATTAGAACATAAAAATGACATATGTTGATCATAATTTACACTTTTCCTTTTTATTAGTTATTATTTTTACCAATTGCATCGAGCCAGAAATCAAAATTTTATTTATATGCAAACCTGTCTTTCACGTTGGAGGTCACTCCATCTTTTCCCAGACCTACATGAGATCGCATCTGAAATCTCAAAGTCGCGAGAAGTGATTGAATACAAGAGAAAACCAATTTTCGTTGAAAGTATAATAATCGAATTTTATAGTCCCTATGGTCCGCAAGTATGTGACCCGTTACTACTAAAATGTACCGGCTCGGTCTCAGTGAGCAGCAGCCGGCGCATGGAGGGTACTTGGATGAGGACCGACGAAGTGTTGGGCAAAAACTAAAAATTTGTTTTTGTTGATTTGGCACGATAACCGATAAAATCTTACAGTGAGAAATTTAAATTAGGCGACAAAAAGAATAAAAATTAATAGAAATATTAAAAATTTAATAAAATATATGTAAAAGTAAAACCAAGAAAACAAAAACTGGAAAATCATCAAAATTTACCAAATTGGCTCTAAATTTATAAAAAAAACCCGATACAATTTTAGGAAATAAGTTCAAGAATCAATCTAAATTGAATTCAAAGTTTTAATAAAAAGGAAAAACTAAAATCAGACCAGTAAAAAATTGGAAAAACATGTACGTGGAAATCGTTTGTGCCAGATCTACAAAAATAAAATGACATTTTTCAATTTTATGCAATCCAGCTAATTCGAAATCTTAAGGAGGATTTTTATTTTTCTATTGTTATGATTTTTATTTGTATATTAATATGCACTATTTCTCATTGTAAAATAAATATTAGAACAAGAGTTAAATTTTAGTTTTTCAAATAGGCTTATAGGTATTTTAGATTCGTCTAAAAAACAACTCACAATAAGGCAAGCGAGCTGTGAACTTTCAATGATTCCAATTTTTGTTTCATTCTAATGATTATTCATGATTAATCCTATTAGTTTATTGTATTAATAATTGTTTTCGTGATCTAAATATCATCATTAGAAAAGATAAGGCTTATAGAATTATATTTATACTCAATATTGATTCATAAAGTTGTGATTAAACTCATGATTTGATAAAATGTATTCGTAGAATTATACTTATAATTTTGATTCATAAAATTATAATTATGCGCATAACTTAAAATTTTCATAATGAAGTCACCACATGTATACACGAAAGTAAAATGACATCAGATTATTTGGAGATAGTCTAGTGATTATGATGAGAAGCACCAGTATGATGGTAGTCCGTTAGCTCAGCTTCCTTCCTCAGTAATCCCCCCACCCAACCAACTGTTGGGAAGGTGTAAATAATTGATATATTCATAAAGACACAAACAAGAAACTAGAAGAAAATCGAAATAAATTTAATGTCATATGAAGAGACATTATATATAGAAAATAAAAGAAGGAATCGATGCGCCATGAAAAGAAAATCTTTATGATCAACTAGTATCGACTTCTGTCAAGGAATCGGTTTTAGAAATCTCCAGATTATCGGGAAGAAGTTATATTGCAACCCCGAAAGACTTAGCAAATAAAAATGCAATAGTAAATTTGATAAATGCAGACAGTTTATGTTTCGTCTACAGCGTGCTAGTCAATTTGAAAAAGGATGTCCCTGGATGAATGAAATAACCAAAAACATTTAACGATTGCTGCGGGGCTCTAACTGCTAAATAATTTTACAGGGCAATAAAGTATGTGCTTTTATTAGGCCGGATTGTGTACACAGATTTCTGGTTGAAGTTGAAAATATCGTAAACAATATTGTCAAAGTTTACTACAAGACAAGAGGACATGTTCATATGAACTTTTTGACAAACCAGGAGAAATTGGAGTTCAGCACAGCAGTTGATTGTTACTTATGCAAAAAGCCAATGCCGGAGAGAGATACAATGATCACTTTACATGGAAATATCTAGGATCTATGCAATAAAGAGTGAAAAATCCGAGAAACATTACCTGTTGTATTTCATAATCTGAAAGGTTATGATTTACTTATATATTGAAACATGGCCTTAATCAGTTTCGTCATTGGAATCTTAGCTGCATTCCAACAAGCACTGAGTAATTTTTAAGTTTAATAGTATGGTTGGGGAAATTTACTGTACGATTTATTGACTCATCAATTTATCAATACTTCATTACATAATGCAGTTAAAACACTGACCGAATTACCATCGACTCGTTTTGTGTTTCTGGGCTACTATAACAACAAAAGAATTTAGTTATTCCGTCTAATATCCACGATCTCAGATTATTTTTCTAGTCGCTTCAGAGAAAATATGTTCACCAAATTCCACAGTACCGAAATTATTATTGACATATCACCCGAAAAACAATTATGTCCTTCACTGGCGTCTTTTAAAATTATATATGGCCCTCGGAGTAGAAGACATTAACAATCATCGGGCAATAAAATTTGTACAAAAGCCAATACTGAAAGAGTATATCAGTACAAATACCAGACTACGAGCCGAATCGACAAATAGTTTAGATCGTGACTTTTATAAACTATTAAATAATAGTATTTACAAGAAAACAGTGGAGAATCTGAAGAGAATAAATTTAAGATTGTGCAACAATGCGTAGAAATCTGTCAGATACACATCAAAACCGACATTTAGAAGGTCAATTAAAATTGCGGATGATTTTATTTCCCTTTTGTTGAATAAAGACGCAGTGTGTTTAGATAGGCCTAGCTATATTAGTCAAACAGGGCTAGACCTATCTAAACTCAGAATACATGAGCTATAATATATTGAATTGGCAAAATATCGAACGCAGTTTAATTGTGAGATAAACTTCATAGCCGGGAACACGGACGCATTTTTCCTCGAATGTAAATATATCAAATTAAGATCCTAATTATTTCCTGCAGTGATTGCTGATGGACTGTTGGACACAATTACGATCCATTAGATCCATTATATAACAGAAATCTTGATTCGGTAATTGGGAAATTCAAGGACGAAAGCAAAGAGAAAAAGTATTAAGAATGGGTCTTCCTCAGGCGAAATGCTGCTTAGTGATGAGGATGAAGTAAAAAAAGCAAAGGGCGTAACGTTAAAAGGAACGGCAATCACACATCAATCTTATGTGGATTGTTATCCCGGAATAAGAATACCTAAAGTGCATCAATCTCGGTTTGGTACGCGAAACCACCACTTGTCATTTACGAACAATGACGACAAACGGGTTTGAGTTGAGGACAATAAGAGCTTCGCATATGGCTATTTTAATGTTTTAGAAGATATACAATTAAATAATATTTTGTCTTATGAATTCGATTATGATCGGCCCTCTTCAGGGCCACAATTGATGATTGGATAAATAATTTGAATTGGTTGAGAATGTGTAACGGCCTTTTTTAGGGCCAAAACTATTGATTATTTCTGTGAAAGTGTGAAATATTAATTTTTTTCAGAAAATTATCTTTTATTTAACTTAATTTATTTAACTTAATTTATTTAATGTTATTACTTATTATTGTAGTGAAAATCTATTAGTTTTTATCTTGTTTATCGCCTAACCGCCTTATTCCGTATTTTTAAAGTTTCCCGCACAAATATTTAAATTTTAGTTTTGCCCAACAATATGCATATTTAGATTCTAGTGAGATATTATTGAAAAACTTTTTAAACTTATTTTAAAAATTTGTTGTACATTTTTCGCTTTGATAACTAAAGATTCCTGTACTAAGTAATTGGGAACATTAACCAAACAATTTTGCGCTTTGGTTTTAACTAATTCACACTGAAATTCAAACCCCGGTCGAGAAAGTATTAGGGACAAGCAAAAATGTAAGTCCTTTTATTGGCAGCTAGTTAGGGGAGAGTACATAATTGATTATGACTATTTGGGATTGCCGCCTACATTATGCATTACCAATATCGCGGCGTAGCAACTCACGTTCACGGGCATTATGGTGGAATGATAATAGTTGTGCTTGACATTTGGACATCAAAATCCCCTAAGAATAAATTATTTCATAAGTGTCGACAAGAAAAATATGTTGAAAGAATTGATCTATTGTTCATGAGGTTGTTATATTGTTATAGTTATATAATTAATGTTATAAATTATGTTTATTTAGTTATCTAAAGATTTATAGAGCTCAGTAAAAATGTAGAGCTTGGACGAATGTATGTAAATAATTCGGTACAAGTTAGTAAAATTAAATAATGCTAATAACAATAATGAAAATAAACTTAACAATGAATTAGTTGTTATTCAACCAAATTACAAATAACAAAACATTTTAAACCTGCTTCATACTTGCAAAAAATTTGCAATAAAAGTTCATAAATACTCGAACAATAAATTTTAATTTTTCATCGATAATTTTTATTCGCTATTTTTTAAATCTTTCTTCTTTAATATTTCTAAAATAAACTGACAACTTAAAATAGAGTATTCCAATAGAAAATAATTTAACTTTTTATTATTATTGTTATTATTATTATCACATTCATAGCATCAAAGCAAAATAAAAGGGTGAAAACTGAATAAAATTCCACACACATCTGATACATATAAACATATACTTTTGAAAATTCAGAGACTGTTGACGAATTGATAAAAAATATAAGGATAGAGATTTGATTGTAACTTCTGAGTGTAAATCGAATTTTGATGTAAATAATATCAATAGTGTATGTAAGAAATATGAGCCTTAATTAGATATTACCCACACTCGGAAGGTTTTACAAATTATAAGAAAAAGATAAGCAAGTAGCTGGGAAATTAAAATTATAATGTCATTTCTAAGGTACGCAATATGTTCATTAATAAGTCAAAAACTTTGATTGGATTGTGTTCGGATCTCGTTTATCAATTTACATGTAGTGGATGTAATGCCACATACATTGGGGAAACTTCCCGTCATCTGTGTACTCGAGTTCTTGAGCATTGTCGATTGAAGGGATTGACTAATTAGTGAGCACAATATAGGCTGTATTGGGTTGTATGAATGTCTGATTTTATAATTTTATTCAAAATTTTTAATAATTGGAAACATGTAATACGTGAAGCATTGTTGATAAGGTCATTGGATCCAAAGAATAATGTGCAAAATGCTATGAGTGCGAATGTTTTGAATGTGTATGAATAGTTTGATTGGAAAATTTTGGAAAAGATAAAATGTTTTTTTTTAAATTTAAATTTTAAATATTAAAATTTTATAATATATTTATTTAACAAAATATAATTTTTTAAAATTAATTCAATTAAGCTTTTAAAAGTATATTAAAATAAAATTTAAAAATTAGTAATGTGTTTGAATATATAAATTAAAATTCTTATTATTTTTTTGATTTGTTATGTACCGGATGATGAAAGTGAATTTGTCGAAATATATTTTATGACGTGTCTTAATAGCGTTTTCTTGAAAAATTAATAATAATTATATTAAACAAGTTAATCATGTATTAAACAAATCAAAAAATTCGGATAATAAAATAATTCTTTACATTTTCATAAAAATTTAGCTTATTCAATTTTTAAATACTTTTTGGTCTTTTTAAATTCATTTTCTACTTTCTCATTGGTATAAAATTTTAAAATATGTAACTAATTAAAAAGAAATTACTTTCACTGAGATACACTAATGAATAAATTCAATACAGAGAGAACTTATAGAGACAATAATTAACGACATCAATATTAATCAGGTCCAATCAAACCACTCACACTTTACTTTATTTACCACACAATCCGATCAAACATTTATTTTCATTAAAAATTTAAGTGATTTCACAATTTCTATACAATAACGCTTATTAGTGTTGGATGATCCGGGTCTTTAAATAAAACATTTCTAACTAAATGAAAACTATCGCATAAGCCCAAATAGATATAGGGTCAATATCTACTCCGAAATGACCTAAATCAACTTCTTGACCTCTCATCAATTCAATTCTCGGCTCTCTCATGAGCCTTTCAATCCAACAAAACAAATCACAATCGATATAACCGTTCCTATGAATCACAGTGACAATATCCTTATGTTGTCTTATATCCGATAATGTTGAATATACAATATTTTTTTGTTGTAACGATGTTTGTATTATAACTAATAGTGCATTTTTCAGCTTGTTAATACTTTATACATCTTAATAACATAAGGGTAAACTATTATAATTATTATTATCATTAATATATTAACAAATGACGGTAGATAATATAAATAATTTACAGTGTAAATATAAATATTTATAATAAATGATAACGGTAATATAAATGATTTTAATAACGCGATTAACTATAGGAAGAAATCAGTATAAATACTGAACCAAAATATTATTCAAATGGATAGAACCCGGACAAGAAATTAAACATTTTAGCACAACAAAACTTACACAATTCTTTTTTGCAGTAACTTTATAACATTATAACCATACATAATACGCACCTTTTCTTTGTGTTTTTATAATCTTGAATTCGAACTGATATTTTGTAGTGATCAATCAAAGTCAAGAAAAAAGTTGAAATCTTATTAGGTAAATTTTTTAATATAATTTATATACATCAGTCCTCATTTATTATATAAGAACCAGCACGTTGGGGTTTTAAATAACGAGTCCTCCACATTAGATAAAAATTAAAAATGTTTGTTCATTAATTAATAAATATTGAATATAGGAGAAAATTAAAAGTGTTACAAGATATAATTTAGATATTTCTTTTAAAAAAAATTATAAATTTAAAATCAAAATAACCTTGACAAAATTACTCTTGATAAAATACATTAAGTTATTGCTACTACTAACATTAGACCTAAAAACACCCATTCATTTAGAGTTCATGTCATTTTATGTTCTTATTCATGACTTCAAAAACAAAATAAACTTTACTTTGAAATAAATGTATCATAATGTTGATGAGTTAGAAGATCTATTCACAAATTAAGGAAATAATAGGATAATTAAATATTTGATCAACCCGAAAGTAATTTGAGTAATGATTTTAATATTATATTTCTATTGATGTTAACAAATAATTTCCAATTCCATTAATATTTACTTAAAAAGTACTAACTTTATCTCAGCTTCTTCCATTTTGAAAAACATTTCATCTACAATTCAAATAACAAAAATTTAAAAGCACTTGATTTAAAATGTTTTAAACAAACGAAGATAATTAATGCTTTATATGCAAAAATTATTGTTTTATTATAAGCTAGTAATAGATTTTATCCTTTTAGTAGTTAAGATATTTATTTAAAAATTATTTGGCAATTATTATGAGGTTGAAATAAATCTTATGGAAATTGGTGGGTTTCTAGGTGGTGGAGTTTTTAGACAATATGGTTGCTACCCAGACAACCCCATAGAAATACCTTCGCTACCACTCGGCACCCGTTGCTAAGCAATGTTGAAACTGTGTTCGAGTGGGTGGATCGTCCGCAGAAAGTGAGCGCTATTACTAATGCTATAATTGACCGAATGGTCCATGGGTCCAACGAGCTGTCGATAGAAGACATGTGCTCGATTTCTATACTGTCTCTATTTTCCTGTTTAGGTGAAGTTAAGTATAAAATTAGTTATGGACGTTTTGATCTTTAGATCGAATATCTACACTTTATGCTTAGAAGACTCAATGAATTATTCATCAATACAAAAGATTTGTAACACTGGTGGGTTACAGGATTCCAAATCTTGCTTATCCTCATGGTGACCCTGGTAACGCCATACAAAATGATACTAACCGCCACCTGGCACCCGTTGCTAGGCAACGTTGGTAATGTGTTCAAGTGGTGGATTGCCCGCAAAAATTGAGTACCATGTGCTAGTACTATAGTTGCTCGGACAATCCTCGGGTTCACGAGCTGTCGATAGAAGACCTGTGCTCGCTTAGCTCTGTCCCTGTGGAAGTAAATTCATGAGCGAATGTGGAGAGATGACTTAAAGTTGCGACGCGGGTACTCATAATAATATCTGCGTGTAAGCACCTTTTAAGAAGTACTGTAACCGTAAGCACCACTATTTTATTTAAATAGACAGAAATGTGAATTATCCAAAGTTAATGAGACGGTTTTGATTGCTGAGCAGCTCGGCGTCGAGCACGTTCTTTGCGTCCCGGCCGACGATTTATTGGTTGAGTTGAGGCCTGCTCTACTGGTTGGGGGTCCTTCTGCACCCTCTGGGTCGGGGCGAATATGAGCGGGTAGGTGACCGCTTCCCCCTCCCGGCAAACAGCTAGGGCCACTTCTAATCCTCGTATCTGGATGCGCAGGCTCTGATTGAGCTGTCGCTCTTCGGTCCAACCTTTCTGTGCTGCAGATATTCGGTGGTATAACATTTTGACTCTTTTCGGGTCCGCCCAAGTCGCTTTGATTTGTTGGACCTCTCTTGTCAGTTGGAGTATTTGATGGAGGAGATCCGCATTTGTGCTCCGCGCGCGATCTAATTCCGCTTGCAATCTTTGGTTAGAGGTCATAACTATAAGGGATAAGTTCGTTAAATTTAACGTTAATAATTTATATAAGTTATTTTTATCATTATCGCAAACATATCGATTGAAACGAATATTCTTAAACAAATGATCAAACGCAAAGACAAGGTAAAGAACATTTCTATTTCACTAATAACAAACATCAAACTAGTTCATATTAATCGTTAGGGTCTCTAGAGTTTCTAATTTTTTCGGAAATGACTTCCTTCGGCTCTTTCTCGGAGGAACCACCGGGTATGGGCGTCGGGTATCTCGGACTGGGCGAGGTGGGTATGCTTCTGCGATTCGCCCGGCGAGGATGTCATCTTCTACATTGGCGAGATACATCCTCGCCTTGACCACCTGTAGGTCCACTTGTTCCTGCACCCGTTCCCATTGGGTGAGGAGTTCTAGCGCATTCATGTACGTCTCTGCTGCCGGGTATTGTTGACCGGCGAGTCCGCATGGGTTGCTGTTTAGGCCCAGTACCCTCCAGATAGTGGGGTACGGCCACCGCTGTCGAATCTTATTGAACACTTTGGGGGTTGGGTGTGAGTCCTTCCGGCATGGTTCGTCGGGCATTCGGGTGTTGGTCCATTCGAGCGGCATATTCTGAAAACACACCAAAATCGGTTATTGTCATATGGGGATGAAACAAATAATTCATTTGAACATTTCACTTAGATTGTATACTAAACTCATTAGCGACCAGGTTGTTATTATCTTTGGGTCTATCACCAGTTAAACTTATCGAATGCTAACTATCCGTACCATCTTTCGTGGATTTAATGGGTGGTGCGTCTCTGAAGCTATGTAATCTACCACGTCTTCATCACGGCACTTCTATTTTAGTGGTTGCCCTAATTGCGAGGCGTTAGAAAATTCTACTGCTATAGTAATGAGGGAGTCTGTACCTACAAATCTACCGGTATTAATGCTCGTCAAACCAGAGTTTGCCGCGCATATGGTGGTGCTATTTATTTAAATTTCATTTAGAAATCACGGAATACTTAATATTGAATAACATTTATTATCAATTGATTCTAAATTTTAATAGGAGCAAGGCTTACCATTTATCGGGGTGGGTTCAATACCTATTAAATGCATAATATCAGTTAAGGTTGTTTACGTTCTACGAGTTGACGTTGCACGCGATAATTCACGATATGGATAAGTGTTACTTTGACTTTAACGGGTCTATTTCCGTAGTGATGTTTATCGAGTTGTATTCACTAGTCGAATGACATCGACCACACGGCCTTTGGTAAGATTTACCTTAACTTGGGTTTCCGTTTCTACATCCGTTGTGTTTCGAATTGTACTACAATACCTAACTGGCCTTCGCCCTAGGTTATCTCACTAGCGTGGGCGTCTACATCCGTTATCTAATGCGAATGCGTTAGTGAATGACCTTCGCTCTGTTTATCCGGTCCGTTTATTGTCGACGGAAATTTCTAATTCTCGGCTGGCATTAACTTACTAAGATTTGGACTTACAATTTCCGGTCGACTGGTTTACTAATTCGGATAACTTTGGTTCTTAATTAACTACTGTCTGATATTATATCGTGGCATCTACTATGGTCGTGCGTGGTGATGAGGCAAATTTGGAATATTTCAGATACATCTGTTATTCATATTTAAATATTTTATTGTTTAATTTTAGAAAAACCCGTGTCTTTGATTTCCTTATGGTATTCTGAAATTATTTGATCGTTTCGAAGAAGGCTTATCTGTGGGATTCTCATCTTACGCCTATTAACGTTTCGCTTCGAATTCGCATTGGGCTTTTATTATATCGTTACGTCATTTTTCGCCTACGAATTTAATGTGAATTGTATTTGGAATTTACATAAGTATTTGAGTGATGCAGGTTTTGTGAATTTTACGGGTGTGAGACACTATCATGATCAGGTTCTTAACAAATTTTTTGAATAGTATTATACTGCTAGCTTTCTCTTACGTCAACGACTCTTATGAATTTCGTGTTGATCGGTTTAGCTACATTAATCCCTTCTCAGCAATTTATTTATTTGGTTTACCTTTGAATGATGGGTCGATTTATAATTTATGTCATTTTATCCTTATACTTTCCATTAGTTCAGCTTCACTCAATAACTTATCCGTAGGTTGAGTTTTATTTCGAGTTAATAGATTCTTATTCTATAATTTATTTTGCTGTTATCAAACTCACTTACATTAATTGAATCAATGACTTGCTTAGTTTTATCTATAGTTGCCTTACCTTTAGAAATTGAATTACCTTATGCTAATTCAGAGGATTAGTTTATTTTAACCCATGACTACTTTACTCAATGATTTTGATCAATTCACCGGTAATTTCAACTAATTTAATTCATCTACGTATTTAATTTACTTTTAGTAATGAGTTTTACTTAACTCGTTTCACAATATGCATTGATTTACTTTAGTAATGCGTTTCACCTAATCTATCTCAAACATAAGTTTAAGTTACTTCTAGCAATATAATTTATCAATTCAATTTACATTTAGGAATAAGATTTATCAGTTTAATTTACTTGTAGATACAAGATTTATTCATTCAATTTACTGTTAAATGAAACGTTTGATTGATCTAATTTACCTTTAGAAATAAGTTTTATTAATTTACTTTTAGAGAACTACTTTAATTCACTTTTAGAAATGAAATTGTTTAATTTACCTTTAGAAATATGATTTAATAATTTAAACAATTTATACGTTTATAATTACACCAGTTAATTTACCTTTAACAATAAATTTTAGCTAATTTATTCCAAAATATTAGTTAATTTACTTCTAGCAATAAGTTTTACTTCATTTAATTCAAATTATGAAATTAATTTACGTTAGTAATAGGTTTGTCTAATTTATAAGAATTTAATTTTCTTTTAGTAATAAGTTTAATGATTTCAAACATTAACACGGAATCAGTTATATCAACGAATTTCAATTTAATCTATCCCCGTACCCTTTCCCTTTAATAGACCTTAGGCGCATTTTGTGTTCATATTATATTTACTGAGTGCCCACTGGACTACTCGATGTGATGATTTTGAGCCGTGTGTAATATAATTTTAGGTCGATTTTACAGAAGTGAGAAACGAGGAAGGAGTCGGAGACTTCTCCCTTATTTCTCGCTTCAGCTATAGGGATAATATTGACGTTACGACCCCTGCGTTTCTCAACGCCGAGTCTTCACGGGTGCATATCATTGGCGATTTTCCACGCTCTTACATGCATCTGCACTATGTTGATTTTACTATCTTGCGTGATGTGTCGGCTGTGGGCCGGAAAAATTTCGACATTTCAATTTAGTTTATGAAAAATATATATCAAACAATTCATGTATATTAATAATATTTATTAATTAGGACAAAATAACAGAATTACCCTTCATAACCATTCCAAATATTTTCAAACAATAGCATAAAATATCATAACAGAAAGCATAAATGCCTCTCTCCCCACGTCGCCGTCAAGCAGAGCTCTTCAGAGATGCTATGAACGTGACGTGGAAAGCGGGCTCCAACCAAAATATTTCTCACCTAAAAATTCGGATTTTCACAATAATTTCAAACAGTTTAGATTTTCAAAACAATTTTCAAAATAGTGCTAAAAATAGTTAAACTTCGAAACGGTTTTAACGATTTTCAAAAATGGTTAAATTTTCAAAATGGTTTACAAATGGTTTTAAAAATGGTTAAGTTAAATGTGAAAATGGATCAGTATATATACCTAATTTTATGACGTGTAAAATTTGATGTAGTAAAACAAAATTCGACCTTGTTATTTTCTAGCAAATTCTATTATTTATTTTTATTATTTTTCGATTTATTTTTATAATTTTTTATTTCGAATTTTTATTGAATTATTACTAATTCAAAATTTTCGATTTAAATTTCATTTTAATGAACTTTAATTGATTTTTTCAATTTCGTCGAATTTGTTGTGTTTTCTTGTTATTTTTGTATAGGTATCGTGCGAATCTTGGTGCATTTTGTTAATATTTTAATTTATTTTTATGTTTATTATTTTATATTTAATTCTTTTATTTCTCAGATTTTATATGGTTTACTTGGTGTTTTTAGGTTTATTTAAATTGCATGTTATTTTTGCATGTGTGTTTCTGATCCATTTAAACATTTTGAAGGCCGTTTACGTTCTGGCCCAACAACACTAAATTTTAATTATACCAATACAATTTAACATTACAATCTAGCAATGCAGTTCAACAATACAGTTTAATTCATCTAGCTCTTTGGACTGGCGCGCTGCAATCACTGGCGAGCCCGTTCGGTTAGTCCGTTCTCGAAAACACTTCTCCGATCTCCGATGTTGTTGCGGAATTTTCATCTTAGCTGACATTATGATAAGGTATAACACTTTCATGCTTTTTATATACCATTATTGGTCACGTTACTAATCTTAACTGTACTGACACGTAATACAATACATTGTCATTATTTTCACTTGGAGCATTATATTCCAAGTATTAATAACACTGGATATTTGATTTTTAGCGGCACAGGTCTTATTTAGTGGATCGTATTATCCATAAATTTTGTAAATGTTCCTATTGTTATTATCGACGTTATAGTTAGTACGATTATCTGAGAGGCTTCTGACGATTTTTTCTTATTGTCAATATAACTATTATAATTGTTATTATCGTTATCATTATTA